>CM047509.1:8521538-8756538 GCA_026122265.1 Ammodytes dubius
GTGTCTGAACGGGGTTTTTTTTTTTAAACCAAAAACGGGAAAACTCACGTTTTCACCGTGTAAAGTGCCCCTAAATCTGAGGAATTTTGTGTGAACAAATACTTTGGAGACACTGGGTCGGATGAATTAGAAGCTATTGAAGAAAGACACATGGATTTTCCATAAAAATATAAAATTTTAAATAAAAATATTAAGCAGGGTCCTCTGGGATGGGCTTGGTGCTCTTTTTCTTTTACGGGACATATTTTTCTGTAATATAATGAATTCATTTAAATGCAGTGAGAGGAACGAGGCAGAAGAACTCTGTTGTCCAGCTATCATTTTTTCAAAAGACGAGGCTGAAATAGGCTATAGGCTATAGACTATACACAGTGCATGGGCAACTGAGGGCAGCCCCATTTTCAAATATTTGTAAATAAACTCAATACACACTGTGCGTGAACGTGACGTGATCAGTTAACCTCGGATTACCTCCCAGATGATCTGATTCAATTATTAAGCTATTAACTATCTACCAAAACATTTTATTCCTTTTTTTGAATGATAATTTACATTTACATAATATGATGTTGATATCAAACACACAAACCAAAAAAAATTGGGGGGCCCCCCTGGCAGTTGGGACCCTAAGCAACCGCTTATTTCGCTTATGCCTCGGGCCGGCTCTCGGGCTGACCAGTGAACACTAAGCGGGTGGGTAACTTGGAGGCGGGCTGTCCTGCCCACCCAATAATACAATTAGAAGCAATGCATGGTAATGGTATATTCTTTAGTATTAATTAATTGTCGGAATTTTATTTTACATTTTCTTGGACAGCGAACGAACAGGTCCGTCCGATAGTAGGTCTGGACTTCCACCTCAAAGAAAAAATAAAATCTTCAATTTTGATTGGGTGGGCACAGCCCACATTTTGGGTGGGCTATGTCCACCCTTGCCCCTGGCTACTACCGGCCCTGAGTCAAAAGTGTTGGGGCGGAAAAAAAAACAAAAAAAACAAACAGAAAGTTATTGTATCTCACTGAATGACTAGGAGTTGACGTGTTTACTCCAGATATTATTGCTATTGTGTGGCCGTGGTGATGCGTGTGTGCGTGATAGTTAAAGTGTGTGTGTGGTGTTGTTGTGTGTGTGTGTGTGTGTGTGTGTGTGTGTGTGTGTGTGTGTGTGTGTGTGTTTGTGTGGTGTCAGGGTGAGTTAAAGCAAGGTGAACATAAATGAATGGATAAACATACTTGTGTGGCTTATTTAGATTAAAAAGTCAAAATGTTATTGCTTTATTACACAAGGCCTTCCTCATTTCTGCTTTTTTTACTTTCTGTGATGAATGCAAATTCAATTAATTGTAAAAAAAAAAAAGACTCATGAAAATATTCATCATCTCCGTCATCTCTCCTTTCATCAACATATAATACAAGAGGGCTCTGGTGTATCTCCTGGTTTAATGACCATTGGTGACGCACACACACAATTTCCAACTCAATCTATATGCTGTGGGTAAGCAGGGACACACAAAGCTCTCTCTCTCTCTCTTTTCTCCCTCTCTCTCTCCCTGCCTCTGTGTCCCCTCACAAAGCCTGCCTGCCTCTCATTTGTAAATCACTTTAAAAAGCATGACAAATGCGCATTGGGAAGTTTCTGAGCGTGCCCTCTTGAACGCGTTTGAAAGTTTCCTTCTTTCACACCCCCCTTCTCCAATACACCACCAGTATTGTACTTAGTGGGCGTATAGCAGAAATATATAATTAATACAAAAAAAGTGGTACATTTTGCTGTGTGTATTAGTTTTATCTCTTTGTTTTCCCTCTTGGCATTACCAGAGATGTGTTTTGTGGCAGGTCAGTGCCATTTGTCCGATTGCGTTCGTTTTTTTAATTTTTTTATAGCAGCTGAACAGAAAGCAGTTTATGTGGTGGTGAAAAGGATTTTGAGGGCAGCGGAGAATGTTGGACTCAAATCCAAAACAAAGGAGTCTTGTCCACACAACACTAATCCCGCAGGAACATTTGTGCCACGGACTGAGAATTACACTGTGTATTTCACTCATGTGACGACGACTGGCCATCAAGCCAAGGGGGTCACAGCATTTTGCTTGTGTGTTTTTCTGGTCCTTGTAAGCCGATTGAAATTTATATCAACACATTGGTATTTCATTTTACAATGTAGATTTTGAATGAAACAGACTGTATACCAGCACATTAACATATCATCTCATTTGTACAAATATGTTGGGGGGGAGGAGGAAGGGAGGGTTGGTATATTTAAATATTTAAAGCGCTGTGGTAAGGAATTTGAATGGGTCATAAAGGGGTCATTAATAAAATGAATGTATAGCTAACGTTACAGTCAGATGATTTACTCTTACTGTAGTCTTATATGGCATATGTTTTTTTTTAATTACTTTAAATTGTAAGTCTAGAGGGAAAGAAAAAAACTCACGGTCACAACATTCAAAGTTTTGAGAGCTTCACCACAAGTGCAGTCAAATAAATCCACTATCAAGTGATGAAACCTGTTTGCAAATTACAATAGCATTTGACTTGGACTAACTATCTTATTAGATAATCGGTCACAGGGGACATTTTACTTGTTCTGTCGATTTATTTGCTGATCATACTAAATGTACTTTTACTCAAGTACGATTTGCCAGACTTTTTCACAAGTTAAAATGTTTGACATGAACTACTTAAAGGAAAACTTCACCCATTAAAATCGCTATTATAATATAATGAATGAGGTTTTTCTTCCCTAAGTCTTCCCTTGGCCCAGCTGTCCTGTTAATCCTAACCCTACATTTTCACATGTGTGATGTCACACATGGGAAAATGTAGGCTTAGAGACAGTGAGACCATGACACACTCTTTATGCCTTTTCCTCGGCCACAATGGACCGATTTCTAAAATGTTTGCATATTTATACTACATAGGATCTCAGAGTTCAATACACCTTTATATTTCCTACGGTGAAGTAGGTCTTTAATACAATTACTTTGTTCTACTACTGTCCTAACCAAAAAAATTCCTCGGTACATGTATTGTAGGAAGAGGGAACTTTCATAGTAAACATTTAACTGTTTTACCACTCGCTGGTAGACAAGTCTTAAAAAGTTAATTACATGATTAAAAATATGCCACCATGCACTTTCAGGACAATGCTAGCTGTCAACAATAACTGGATGTATGACTGTCTGCCTACAGACCAGACAGTTATTACAGACACTGGGTGAGACGTTGGTGCCTTACAGACAGTGTATATTGAATCCACCAATGGGACAACTCGTAAAAAAAGCTAGATTTACCCTGCAAGGTTTTAGCCACAGGTGGTTTCATTGTTACAGGGTGGATGATGAATCATGGACTGTGGGTCTGTAGGCCTAAAGTGTCTGTCTATACAGTTTATTGTCAGAGGTCTTTAAAGTTGCTGCTCTCACAGACAGGAAGTTATGGTTTACTGCTGTTGTAAATACACTGACACAATTGCCAATACTGAGAATGAAAGCTAAAATAAAAACCTATTTTTAGAAAATGAGACAAAATATCAAATTGGTATATACCTGTTACAACTTTGGGTTAAATATCTGTGGGTTTACTAACCCATTGTAACACTACTTTGTCAGGTCAAAGACCCTGTGAATGAAGGCTCACTTTAAATAACGGGATTTGCAACCATGTGAAATAAGAACAACAAGTACTGCTTGCTGAACAGACTTGGCTGCCAGGCAATTGTTGCCATCCTATCATAGAAACCCTGACATTAAGAGGTTGCCCGTAGAGGAATAATGTTGGACAGCCATTTACTAATGCACGGAACTCCCCAAGCACATACTGTGTTTAGTCATTCTCATTAACCATAACATACAGTAGGGAAGTCTGCGCTAGTTGCTTTCACTACTGCTTTTTTTAGTATTATCTGTGCCTTAATGAGACATTTCAACACTGAGTTCTAATGTCTGTTGTGTAGAACAAGCCACATTCCCCCTGTGATCAGCTTGCCGACTGACAGGGAAACAAGAGAGTGAGATAATTTCGGTCAGATCTATAAACTGTTTGAAGAGAATTGGACTTCCTCTTACGCCACACAGCTGACAACCTAAACCGATATATAGAGCCATCACATGTTCACGATTCAGCCGCAAATATGCTGTGATGAAAAATTAATGAGGTATACTTTGTCAAAAGATAAATTATTTATCTCCTCACAAGATGTCAACACCTCCATTAAGCATCTGCTGGCTGGCTCCCCTGCAGGACTGCTTTTCTGTTCTCTCCACTACCTCGCCACAACAGCACGCGGTGAAAAAGGATTTCAGCACACATCAAAGTTTTGTTTTTCGGTGCCCTTGTCCTCAGCACCCTTTATTTCTGCACTTTAGTGTCTTTGTTCCCCCCCCCCTCAACACACACACACACAGACACACACACACACACAGACAACACACACACACACACACACACACACACACACACACACACACACACACACACACACACACACAATCTCTCTCTCTCTCTCTCACACACACACACACACACACACAATAAACACACGCACACCTCTGCTCCCACGCCCCCAACACCACCACTGCCGCCGCTGCTGCCTTCGTGTCTTTGTATGAGACCCCCGCCTCATCCCCTATTGTCATGTTAATTATCTGTTTGCACTGTTTTGCAGGAGCCCACCATCCATCAAAGCGTCTCCCGGCTTTTCATCTCACACAGTGCATCTCCACCTGTAATTAGGTTTGGGTGCGAGAGAAGATGGATTTTGTTTAGCACCCTGCAGAGGGAAAAGAAGACATTAGGAAGTCTCCGTGGCTGTTCTGGGACCAGCCTTTAATGGTGTCTAATTGATCTGAGTTGTCATGGAGGGGGTGGGAGAGGACGCATGGCTTCATTTGGCCGGAAGATGATTATCCCTATACGTGCCATACTCACTGCACTAGCATTAGCTCAGTGCTCTGGTTTTTACAGTCTTAAAGGCATAGTTCAACATTTACTATATTAGTTTCTTACCACTCGTTCAAGACAAGGTGACATAAACCATTCCCTTCAACTGTGCATGCATTTTTGAAGATGAAATGTCCATGGGTCGCGCATCGCTAGTTAACTGGTGAATGTCTGTCAAATATCCCACTTCAAACCAGGATAACGCTACCCTTGAATACCAGTGTTTGAGATAAGCTAAAAAGCGATGAGCAGCCCATGGCCATTTCTTCTTCAAAAATGCATACGCAAGGAATGGGTGCCTTTGCCTTGTCTTTAATCAGAGGCAACAAGCTTACAAAAAATATTTTTTAACTATTCCTTTAAAAAGGTAAGCACATGCATTTGCCTGCATGCATCCCAGGCAAATATAACTGACGTATATACTCGGCATTTGTGTTACTAAAATATGAGGGATGGGATGCTGTTTTTGTTTATATCCATATCGGCATTCAGGTAGTCCCAAATTAGCATGCACTGCACTGCTGTGTGCATAAAGGGCGACTACTTACTATACTAGGTTTGGTTTGTAATTATAGTGGCTGTGGAGAGGCTGGGCTGTGGTCAGCATAATTTGAAATCTAGATGTGCTGAAGCTTGAGGGAAATCAATGCTCCCAAGCAGGTGATGAGCACACTGTCCTCATGCAGTAAGGACGGACTGCCAGGGATTAATATGTATGCAGTAATCTGGGTTGAACAGATGGCTGTTGATAAAACACGTTGAGGAGTGTGAGTAGGAATTTACATCAAGGCCAAGTCACCACAGTAAGCGGTGATATAGCAATCAAGATAAGTTGAAATAATAATTAGGGTGTAAGATGATACTAACATCTGGGTGACACTGTAAATTACAGCTTTACTGTGTAGTTATAGTGAACTCATGTAACCAATAATGTACATATGTGAGTGTAAGGGAAGAGGATAAAGGGTTCGATAATGACAGGGTAACCATTTTGTGTTTAAGAGGGACTCTAAGTGCCACATATAATTTGGCTCCTTTTAATAAGGTGGCTATTATGAAAGGACTATATAAGATAAATCTGCATATGCACTGCATTTGTCGTTTCTAATGACTCTATATGTGCTAAAAAAGTACCTTCAGTGTCATATATTTCTTGATCCAGCTTAATGCTGTTGTTTCCTGTACTTGACATAGATGTTGAGTAAGAAGTTTTGATGTTTAGATCCTAAAGTATAGCATATTATCTGATTATTATTACAAACACTTTATAATTGATGAAGTGACTGTTGCTAGCTACGGTGGGTCCCTTTGTTCACATATCTGTTTACAGAGCCTAGACTGTGCATTAACACATTGTTTTGTTTCAGCTCACACACAGTACAGACAGGTAGCGGTGTATTTAGAAGATATTCACTGATTTACCAAAACAAGTTCTGACAACAAGCGTTCTCATAGCTTACTCCATCTTTAAGATCCTATATCACACTTATATAACTTGTGGGCTACTGTATAATTTAAAGTGTTTTCCGTCTTTTATATGTAATGCTTATTATTGAAACGAATGGTGGTCAGATTACACAGACGTAGCCTACTCAATCAGAACGTTCTCATCTATTCAGAGTATCTCTGCTCAGAACGGCATCATCACAGCACATTTCTGTTTGCAATGGAGTGAATGTGAAAATTGTTTTCTGTATTGCGTTTGCTTCCTCGTGTTCTGCACTGTGGGGACGTCCATGCTGCTCCGCTGACCTTCAGCATGAAATGAAAAGAGTCTGATGCCTCTGGTGTGTTTGGAGGGGCTTTCTCTTTTTCCGAAGATGGACAGCCATGCATTATTGATTACAGAACGCCGCTGCAATGCTATTTCATCTTTCCAGCACTGCTGACCTGAATCGGGCCCTTCTTTTTCTTGGGGTCAGATTTAGTTTGTATTCAAGTGTGCACCTTTGTTTTGTGATCGGCTGTGTGGTTTTGTTTGTGCAATGCGTTCTCCCCCTTTTAGCCCCCCCCTCTCCCTTCGGGAGGCTAAACGGTAGATATGCAGAAACAACTCCCTTATCTCCACATCCTTCTGCACACTACGCTGGCAGAGAATTGTACGACAAGACAAAAGACAAAGGTAGGCACACCAGGGTGAAATACAATCTAATGGTTACCGCCACAGCAGCTGTGCCGCATACAACAGCATCTATTTGTCTATTTGTTATTAAAACGTGCATACATTAGGTGCACATACTGTATGCCTATCAAATAATTGTTAGAATGTCTGTGCAGTTCTTAATTAATAATTCTAGTGTTGCATTCTGGTGTCTCAGTTACTGACACACTGAGATGTTTAATATTTATTTGCTCCCTTTAAATTCGTATTGTCCTCTTTTGTAGCTGCAACAATTCATATTCAACAATCATAAAGGTTTAGGGTTCATTGTGTTTTTTTGCATATTAAGTCTTGAATTTCAAACAATAACACATACAAAATAAAAACCGTTTGTACATCCAGAAGCATTTTTCTAAAGTAGACGATGGGTGTTGCTGAGCCGGCCTTACCTCTCCGGTCCCCCGTCGAGGTTGGTCACAGGGGATGACGCCCATAGCGACCACGGCGGGCTGTCAAATGCTGTTTTCCATGATGCCGAGGAGTGATTGCTTTCATGGATCAGGACAGTGCTCTCTGACAGCACTGTGGGGGGGGGGGGGGGGGGGGGGTGGTCGGTCTCTGCCACACCTGGGAGAAGGAGCACTGGCAGCATGTGAAATGTTAGCGAACAAGGTCATTCCAAGGGTCATGGTAAGACCTGTCACCCGTCTCCCCCCCTCCCTCCATCACCGAGGAATTTACAGCCCGGGCCTCGTGCTGCATATGAAGAATATGGTGTCTGAATGATCTCCTTTGTTGGAGATGTGAGGAGTGAGGTGTGGTGAACCTGCAGACAACTGCAATGTTCTGGTTTTAAAGGACACATATTCTGCTCATTTTCAGGTTCTATTGGTTTTTTACTGGAAACTGTTTTCATGCTGAGAGTGTCCAAAATACCCTTGATATTTATCACATGTGCCATTGCTGAATCTCCTCTTTTCAGCCTTGGTCTGAAACACGCTGTTTAAGGGCCGGTATCTCTAAGCCCCGCCTTCCAAAAAAGCCCAGTCTCCCCTCTGATTGGCCCTGAGTCTTACAGCCGTTTTTGAATCTAACTGCCAGTTGGATCCACGGGTATCTTGAGGTGTGCTTATCACAGGTGGAGGTAGATCTACTGTAAGTTTGGTTTGTTATGGGGGGCAGTGGCTTCTCCCTTTATGACGTCACAACGGGAGAAACATCTGACTGAGGGGTTTTTGATTCAAGGTTTTCAAAAAGGTGAAGGTGGCGAAAAAGAGTGAGGGTGTTTTTTATCATTCTTTGAGAGTCTCTAATTACAACTGGGGGGGCCCATATTTTTTGTTGTTGAAAAAGTGCATTTCGTATAATAGGTCATATTGAAGGAGTGGAAACGTACGAGCCAAAATCGGCAAGTACACGTTTGATTAGTCCCATGTCACTAATCTGCAACTGAGGTGTCTGATTGCAAAGAAATCAAGCGATGAATCTTTAATTGCAAAGGAAGTTTTTTTTTTTCACTAGGTACTCTCATCTGCAAAGTGCTGCAAACGAGCACCACATTCTCCAGTCTGACTCATGTCTAGCCTATAGTCTTTGGCACAGCTATAGCCAGTATCATTGATGTCAGTGTTGTCGTCGGTGAGGCCTGTAAGCATGATCCACAAAGCTATAGAGATGCTACACAAGAAACAATGCGACTCCTCTTCCTCTCTCTCTCTCTCTCTCTCTCTGTCTCTCTTCTTCTCTCTCTTCTCTCTCTCTCTCTCTCTCTCTCTCTCTCTCTCCCAGCTGTTTTTTCACAACATGGATTTAGCATGTCTCTTACAGACATGGGCTTCCTGGCAATCCCACTTCCAAGAGCCCACGACAATTTGAAAGATTGATCACCTTCCTCTTGTGAGAGGGATAAAGAGAGAGATAGAGAGAGAAGGAATAGAGCCGGGCCACAGAGCGACAGAAAAATAAAAGGAAAGGGAGGAAAGAAAGAAAGAGGGGCGTGGATAATCCCACAAGGTCAGAACAATGTCCAGTCCTTTTGTTTTCGGTGGTGAGATCAGTGGCCTGCGAAAGCCGCGAGGAGACAGGCAGAGAGTAGCTGGCGGCCTGGGGAGGACAGATGTTTCTACACAATAAACATGCTCTTAGTGGCTCGCTTATTGGCCAGAAGTTTGAGGGGGCTGACTTCCCCTTTTGGGAAACAAAGAAAAAACACAGCAAAGAGACACAGCTTTATCACCTGTCTATATAGGCCTATAGTGAGGGAAACTTGGACACATCCATACAGCTGATCAGCATGCTAATTATCGGCATGATAATATGTCAAAGTTGCATTTAATCCTGGTGTCTCTTTGTCTGTGTGTGTGATTTTCCATTACGTTTAAGAGGCTAAATTATTTTCTACACCTTTCTTACACTGCATTAGGTTTACACTACATGCAACTACAGAATACAGCGCATGTGCTGTAGTATTCAATCCCAGACAGTCATTTATCAAGTAAGAAGGTGCAGTCAAGTCTTAGAATAATGTGATATGTGAAATTGTTTATCCAGTGCAACTATTCATGTATAGATTATGAGGTCTGGAGTCAGGATGACCCACACCGAAAATACAGTGGAGCCTATATCCCCATCATTCCTGCTTGGTTATGTCTCTTTCTGATTGTTAAGTTCTTCAAATAAGAAATACATTAACAGTTAACTCCCTGACTTTTTTTGTCTAAGTGCATGACCAGTTTGAACAGGTCCTGTAGGGTTTGTTAGGCTATATTTAGTCAGTAAGGAAGGTTCAATATTCACTTGTTCAATGTAGAGAACTATAGCTAGAATGCCTTATTGTGTCAACCAGGCAAATAAAAACATAAATTCTCTTAACTTCTGATCTTTGTGTTTTCAATACCACAGATTATTAATACTCACAAAGATAAGACGTTTTGTGGATCTAGTCTTGGCCGACTCCATAGAATGAAGTCATCCTGGGTGCATGTGTGTATGGGTCTGTCTGTGTGTCTTATGGTTGGAATACAGTAAGTTTTCAAATATTAACAAGGATATTCATTCACCACAATCAAGTTTTTAACTTATTCAGATCCAACAGAGATCTGAGTGTAACACACAGTCTTTCAGACAGCTGACATCATTAGCACAATCCTAAATAGGACCATCAGCTTGTTGGAGTAGGCTATGATAGGCCTCTAGCCCATAAATGACCAAAGCCATTTACAACTCATTGCCTCCCTCTGCTGGTGTTAGTGGGCAGTAAAGTCATTTTACAATGTGCCTCTTACACTATTGAACATCAATATTATGATGTCTTGTTTATCATCACATTGTATAATAGGCCTATGTCTTTTTGTGGTGTTTTCTGCCCTAAAGCCTGTAGGCCTAGGCCTATGCTGCACCTAAACCTCCAATTTCTCTTTGTAATAGGCCTAAGTGTTCCTACACTATGCTACGCTAGATAGTTTAATCAAAGTAACAGAGTGAATAAGCTTATTAGCATATTCTTATAATATTCTCTCCTACAGAATATATAGCATATAGCTTACCTTTGCTGATATATTACTGTACTTTTTAATAGGCCTAGGCTATAGTCTGCTGCTGAAAAGTAGCCTATAGGCCAAGGCCTAAAGGTGCAAATACACAAATATTTAATTAATTAGGATTATTCATAATTGATAAAGGGCTCAGTTGGCCTACCTTATCGGTTAAACAACTTTTATTTTATTGTTTGTGAGTAGGCTATAGGCTACCTCAGGATGCGCGTACAATTAATCAAACGGTAGATGTCTCCCTACTCCACGCAGCGGTGCGTCTCCATGGGCGCTATGGTGCGATGCTGGTCTACAGATGACGGAATCGCCATTTTGAAAAGCAAATCGTTCACAGCACACCCGCCCTGAGTACTGGAACTATGCCGCGGGGCCGGCCTCGCAAACTGAGAATAAAAAGCAACGACGAAACAGGTAACAAGTACCAAAATGCAAAGAATAAAAAATACGGAATGTGGGCTGTCCAAATAACCCGATATTATTTAGACAAACGCCTCTGTATCTTTTATAATAACACTTCAATGTAGTGTATATAGTCCCCGGATATAGTATTGCGGGTGGGCTTTGCTTTGTGCGGCGAAGGAGTGATTGAGGCGGAATGATATTAATAACATTCGGTGCCTCTTCTTATTGGCTTCCAGTCTAAATTGGTGTCCGCGAGGGAAAGAACCGCGGCATCGCATAGTGTTATTCAATGTACGGCTTTTATGTTGGATATCTGTTTTTTAGTAATTCGTCGTTAGCTTGTTGTTGCTAACTAGCCCGCTGTGCTACCGCTAGCCTCTAAGCTAACACGCCAAAATGTTGGCCATTGTTATTATGATGTTGTGAGGCACTTGCACTGTAGCGAAGCTGTCCAGCTGCCGATGGATGAGTTTTGTGTGTGGACTGTGGAGGAGAGCGATTGTCTTGACATGAAGAAACGTTGACTTGTGTGGGACTGTACTGTTTTCGGTTATTTTGGTGTCTTGAAGGCACTATTCAGCTTGACTCTACGTTTTATTGGGAAACGTTAGCATTTTATAGAAAGTTCACATTGGGTTAATGTATGCTATCCTCACACACTGTCCTGCAAGTGACTGTCACGACTAAATATGGGCGTGTTTGGAACCAAACAGTTGAATAGCCTACTAATTTCAAAGCACCACAATGATGAACAGATGTCAGAAGCTTTCGCTCTCTCTCTGCATCTGTGTGTCAATGAGCTAAGCCTGACAGCGAGAGCGAGACCCATAAATATCCAAGAAGGCAAATAGGTTGAATTAAAAACATGCAAACCTCCATCACTGGCCTCACATAAGTGTTAATAGACCAATGTGTCATTAAACTATATTAAACCGGCAAAACCGCTGCTATTGTGGTGCATATGATACATTTATAAAGTAAATTTGTATCCTGCCAGGAAAAACATTTGAAGCCTGTCACTATATTTTAACACTCAAATGTATACAGAATAAAGAAAAATTCCAGCATGCTTAATTCAGAGGTAGGCTATTGCTGTCATTGTTAGCCTTGATCATAGTGTGCCTTCAATAACTGGTGAAGTCCTTCTGTTTAAATGGTGTCGACCCCAGGAATATTTAGTGAATTAATGAATATTTTATTTCTGTATCTTGTCATTTCCATTTCCCTTCCTATGGCAGACACATTAAAAGTGAAGTCAGATATTCTGGAGGAGAATGCTTGTCAAAAATCACCTGATCGTGAGGAGATGTTCTCTGATTTGACATAAATAAAAGTGATTTTAAAAACAAGCGTTCTCCAGAAACACTGACTCAACCTTTAACTAACAACAAACCAAGTCTTCCGGCGTGTTATCTCATCCTCAACCAACAACACAATACATCCACAACAATCAAAAACACATTTAAACTGAAACATCTAAGCAAAAACAGACACGTTCAAACAAAAACACTTCAGGGTTTTTTCTACAATAGAAAAAAACATAACAATGAAACAACAAACACTCAAAGTGTCAGGACAGACATTCAGCTGCATTCTTGGTATTATTTCTCGTAATTTGTACTGTAACTAATCTATACCACTTGACTTTGAAATAACCTATTACCTACTTTTAAGAAACATTGAATTAATAGGTTCCAAGTCCCAGTGTGTCTGTCCTTGGTACATAAACATCCACCACTACTTTGAAATTCTACAGCCATGCGGCCAGTCACATGATGGAGTATTTAATAAAGGCTCAGTTTAAAAAAATACATGAAGCCCTTGAAAACAGCTGCTGTGTAATCAAAAGAGGCTTGGAGAAAAAAAAGCACGACTACATTGTCAAGTCCAGCTCTCTTTTGTCAGGAGCAAAAGCCTCTTGAACCAAAATGAAGGCGCTGAAGTGTGTTCTCTCTCTTGTACTTTTTGAAAACAGATGCGGAACACGGTGAAAACAAAGCGGAGGGTCTCAGCGATGGAGAACTCAAGGACAAGAAGTGCACAATATGCTCCCAGGTCTTCACCACTGACAGCCAGCTGCAGAAGCATCTCCGCGAGCATGAGGTCAACGATAAGGTTAGTGCGCTACCAAAGTGTTGGATTTTTTTAAATTTAATTATCCATAAATGGTCTGCTTGCTCTTCTTTATCATCAGCATGTGTTTGTGTATTCCTCTTACAGTTTCCACACATTTAAACCTGGATTCCGGCCAGTATAACCGCATCCAAATTGCTGTTGCTCACTTGTTAGCTGCTCAATAGAGCCTATAACAATGCACTATAATAAGTGGAGTAGTTGAGATAAGTGCCCTTAAATGTAATGCCCCCTTGAGGCTAGTTCTCACAATGCTCTGATATAGTTATTCGATTTCAAACATCCTCTGTTAAATACGATATTTATTGAGTAGTTGCAGATAAAAGCCTCTCGAGTGCTGTACACAGTACAAAGGGAGGTTTTCAGTATTCAACATGTTGATTCAAAGTTTGGTTGAATACCTCAACCCTGTGTGGTGCAATAGAGGAGACTCTCCACCATCTGATATCTTACGTCCCTGCCTCAGGTTAGATTTGGGCCCAGCTAGCAGCTCAGCGTCCAAGCTATAGAGGTGTCCAGGATGTTTCGCCTCTGATTTAGTTTCACAATGTGGCAGATGAAAGCTGCTGTATATGCCATAGTTAATTTGTCAGACTCAGGCCTGCATGGTTTCAGCCCAGTCTGCCAATCACTCAGTGCGGTTACATGCAGACTCATAATCGGGTAACTAAACGAATAAGACCTCAACAGGACTTTTAAACTGCATGTAAACACCTTTATCCGATCTACTTCGGACAAGAGAAGTCGGATAAGAACACCTCACATAGTGGAGACAGCCATTTATCCGACTTCTGAAAGGCCATGTATACTCAGACAAGTGACATGGTCCGTTCGAGTGTCTAGTCTTAATCCAATCTAGTTGTGCCATGTAGCTGCACTGACTGTATATACTGCCAGCTGCTTCCAAAGCTTTTGGAATATCTCCTGTTGTTTTTCCCATATATTGTCTTCACGCAGAACACACCTCTGGGTGTTTTGCTAATCCTTATGCAAAATGAAATTACAGACCTGATTCTGAACAGTGAAGGACATGTCTTGTGCCATGTCAATGTTGCTGCATTGCATTGCTGCTCTGTTTATTTTGTTGTGTTGGTGCAGAGCGTGTACAACTGAAGATGGACCAAAAGTTGCTTAATCCAACCCCGGCTTCCGGCTGTGGTCTCTACCTCTGTGGTGCCCAATAACAGTCTGAAATAGCCCAGTCAATATTACACCTCCCCTCTTGTAGATGTTGAATCCACAGCCACTGCTGCAGTGTTCACTAGCCATTAATAACACATCGGTTACAGTGGATATGGATACTTGTTTGAATTTCCATTCCCTCCTCCCACAGTTTGTGGACATCCTAAAATACGTATTGCACCAACTCATTAAAACATGAATCATCCGAGTTAGAATCCACTGAGTCACCAGATGAGGCAGAGGGTTCTGTCAACTGTTTATTGTTAGAGCCAATGTGTGCTTTGTGATGTTTGAAAATGACTGTGCGTTTAGATAATGTGTGAAGAATGTTCCTACTTGTTAAGGTATTGTGCAGTATAATTATGTATTGTTTACACATAACATATTTATTCGTCTTTTTAATTGTTGAGAACATTATATTACATCCAAAGATTCCCACACACTGTCCAGTGTTTCCCCTAGAATTTTTTTAGGCCCGGTGGTAAGAGCTGATGAAGAGTATGCGCGCAGCGTGCGTATCAAATTTCTAGAAGAAATTGACCAAAATGAACCCCATTTGGAATGAGCCTCTTTTGACAGCCCGTTAAGAATGAGGGCATAGGGTTATGCTTTCACATTCAGTACGTTTGTACATGTGGTGTTTCTCACAGGATTTTTAGATCCTGCTGGGTGAGAATGGACCTTCTAGAGGGGTCTGGGGGCATCCCCCTGCAGAAGAAAACTTTATCCTTTTAAAGTTAAATGCATCAATCTGGTGCACTTTGAGAGGTGAAATCTGATTAATTATGTGCTCTGTAAACAACTGTCATATGTCCTGCCTATAACTATTTCCTGTAATAATTTGGAGACACAAGCCATGTAAACTATTGAAGAAAAACACATGGATTTCAATAAAAAACAATAAACACTAAGATCTAATATAGACAGGTCCTGTCTAGGACTCATTTCTGGAATAATCTGAATCACCTCACCTTGAAGCTAGCCTACTGATTTTTTTTTTTTTTTTTTTTAGGCAAATAGCCTTGTTGAAAATAAATGAATTAACATAGGCTACACATCATGATTAGCCTATCAACATGTGTGCTACTTAAGGCAAATTCCCTATTCCATCCATTATATTTCATCTAGCCTATTTCTCAATTTAAAACATAAAAATAAAGTAGCATTGAAAATACAAAAAAATAAAGCTTTTAGGCCTACAACAGCCTGCTGTTTTCAAGATAACTTAACAGTTAAAACAATAAATACATTAATATGTCCCTTGAAAATAAATGAATGCTCTTCTGAGAATGCCAAAGGCAGTAGCAGTGTGGCACTTCTGTAAACTTACTGAAACGTGTGCATGCCGTTTTTTTCTGCGCTGTCTCTGCTGTTGATACAGATTAGTTGTGTTGCCACGGCGACGTAGCGATTTTAACTCTCTAAGTTTTGCTCATCACTTTTTCCAGTTCAACGTCCCTGTTACTGAGTCCTTAATATCTCCATAGAGCAGGCGCTGGTTTTATTTTCGCCACTAGTTCAGCGTTTGCTGCTTGCTAGTCATGCTTCTGCTCATTGGCTTCCGTGTTTAACAAGTGCGCACCGAATGCACACGCGCATCGCGCCGCGCGCAGACACACACACGCAGACACACAGATCAGCTGATGGGATGATCAAACGAGAGGTTTTAAAGACAGGCGCACACGAGGGGTAGACCGACAGTGCCGCGCAGACGCGCGCACATGATTATTACGGAATCAATGAAAGATTGATTTAAAAAAATAAATAATAATTAAGTCAGGCTGCTGTTGGCCTGGCGGGGGGTCTGTTGGCCTGGCGGGGCCGCCAGGCCTGTATAATGGTAGGGGAAACATTGCTGTCTTACTTGTAAGAAAGGTTTAATAAATAGCAACGTTTTTTGACAAGTAATACTGACATTGTGGTGGAAATCACTTTTGTTGGACTTACTGTTCCCTCTCCTATGCACCTGTCCTAAGTTACGGATAATATGCAAAGTACCCTTATGTTGAGAACATCATATTGAAAATGTTAATGCATGTTTTTAATGTAGTATGCACTCAAAATAGATGTCCATCACTTCATGTTTGAGTAATTGAGGTTTTTGTAGCCTGCCACCAATTTTGTCTCTATATTCATGCCTTAAGTGTGTCAGCGCGCCCTCGCCTCTCCATCCGGCAGCTGCTTACAGCTTTAGCAGCACTCACATCTTTGCCCTCTCCTCTTTCAACATCCATCTGCACTCGCTTTCTATCTCTCCGTCTCTCTCCCTCTCTGCCCGTCTCACACGCAAATAATCACACAACCAAGTTAAGGAACTTGGTTCCATGTGCTATTAAAAAGAACATTGTTAGAGTGAGGAAAACTTGTTCATATGCGGCCTGTATTTAGTTGTGTCAAAGTCCCTACCTACCTACCTTCACTCACCTAGACATTCTCTCCAGGCTGAAGAGAAGCAGCCTTGGGGGTCTGCCTCTCCGGGTTAGACTCAGCGGCTTTCACCACATTCACAAAGTGTTTTCTGAGATTAAGTGAGTCAGCCCCCCATTAAAGAAATGGAATTTAATATTGGGGCCATTCCTGCCTCATGGGAAATAATCTTTTTATTCGTACTCGAGTCACTTTCTGTCACTTTCTGTTCCTCACAAAACTACTTTATGATTAGACGACCAAGTCAAATATTATGTTTTAACAAACCTTGTTGGAAGAAGACCATCCCTTGATTCAATGGGACACTTGTTATAAAGGGTGGAGTTAGCGATTCTGGAGAACACATGTTGTTAATTTGTGTCATAATGAATATATCCTCGAAATCAAACCTGTCCATACTGTGTGTGTGCTGAACAATGTTAATACACAGCCTAGCCTAGGTTTCGTACATTAGCATATAGCTACAGTGGGCCATTATTTTTTCTTTTTTTTAACATACCCTTTGTTTACATACCAGTTTACAGAGCTTAGGTTGTTTATTAACACCAGATTTCTTTTAAGCACATGTAGGTAGCGGATCGTGAGGAGATATTAACAGATTTTTTTACAAAAAGTCATTTTGACAACAAGCGCTCTCAAGAATCGCTGACTCCACCTTTAAGTCATACAGTGGGGAGAGTATGCGGAGAAAGTTTTCCAGTTTCACAACAAACATTGCTCGAGTCCATCAATGTAGCTCCTCAAAACAATCTTTCTGTCTCCATGCGTGTCCTTCAAGAGTGAGAATTCACAGCAGCGAGGCCTGGCTTTACCCTTACATTATCCACTTCATTTTATCATTTAACTCTCTCCCCTCTCTCTCTTCTCTCTCTCTTCTCCTCCTCTCTCTCTCTCTCTCTCTCTCTCTCTCTCTCTCTCTCTCTCTCTCCCCCTGCAGCCTCATAGATGTGACCAGTGCTCGCAGACCTTCAACGTGGAGTTTAACCTCACGCTCCACAGGGCCACGCACACCACCTCCAACTTCACCTGCCCCGTCTGCAACAAGAGGTTCTCCCGCATCGCCAGCCTCAAGTCTCACGTCATGCTGCACGAGAAGGAGGAGGTGAGTGGGCTCAAACTTATCAAAGCTATTTCCTACTGGAGCGCTACGGTGATGGTGTGGTGGATAGAGCGCGTACCATATTGGCTGCGGCCTTCGTTTGCAGTGGTCGCGGGATCAAATCCGACCCGTGGACCTTTACTGCAGGTCATCCTCTCTCTCTCTCTCGCTCGCTCTCGCTCTCTGTCTCTCTCTCTCTCTCTCTCTCTCTCTCTCTCTCTCTCTCTCTCTCTCTCTCTCTCTCTCTCTCTCTCTCTCTCTCTCTCTCTCTCTCTCTCTCTCTCTCTCTATGTCTCCCCATTTTCAACTCTGTACTATCAAATAAAGCTTGAAAAATGCAAAAAATTATCTTAAAAAAAAGAAAAAAAAGCAAATTTTACTGCCCCATTGGGAAGAAATTCCATAACTCCATTTTGTCTTTCTCTCTCTACTCACCGTTTGCTCCTCCCCACCCTGCAGAATCTGATCTGTGCCGAGTGCGGGGATGAGTTTGTTCTGCAGAGCCAGCTCTCTCTGCACCTGGAGGAGCACCGCAAGGAGCTGACGGGGGTCAAGGTGTACCCCTGCAAGAGCTGCGGCAAGGAGTTCAAGACCTCAGCCCACCTCAGGGAGCACATGAAGTGTCACGCCAAGATGAGGTTCGTCATGGGCTCTAGATCGTTCTCTATTGTATAAGACAGTGTCTGTGAAAAACAAATGCTTCAAAGGTCACATTTCATAGTGTAGTCTCCACAAAAAAAAAAACTTTATATTTCTCGCAGTGCCATTGCTGAATCTCCTATTTTCAGCCTTGGTCTAATACACTTTAGAACCTTTATCTTTAAGCCCCGCCTTCCAAAATGCCCAGTCTGCTCTGAATGTATATCTGGGGGTGTGCTTATCACAGGGTGTGCTTCTGTAGGTTGGTATGAGGGGGGTGTGGCTTCTCCCTTTATGAAGTCATATAAGGAGAGAAATCTGACTTGGGTTTTTGAACACAGGTTTTCAGAAATGTGGACGTGGAGAAAAAATAGAGCGTGTTTTTTTTGTAGTTTTGGAGTCTGTAGACACACAGGGGACCCAAATTAATGTGGAAAAGCCTGAAAAAAGTGCTTTTGCATAACAGGTGACTTTTAAGATAAAAGGGAATCCAACAGCTAATGAAAGGAACAGTGAGGATGCTGTTCAAGGCAATGTCAAATCTAATCTCTACCACTATGATTAATACATTTAGGGATTACAGCCGCCCACGGTGAGTGTTCGCTTAGTGTTTTTTGACAATACATTCCATTTTTCATATGGCGTTCAATGATTCGCTGTGTGTGAGTGATGGTAGTCATCAGTACATTGCCTCATTACACTTTATTTTTACATGTTTCTTAAGTGGTTCAACGTAATCACAAACTGCTGTCAGGAATAAACCTCCATCAAAACTTAATACCTGTTATTTTGTTAAAAAAAACTTTCTATTGAAATACACAGTCCTAAACATTGGAAGCGAGGTCAAAAGATTGCTTTTGCATAAACAACCAAGACATCATGTTTTAGCTCCAGTAGATGCACCTTCATATTATAATAATAGGAAATAATCATCACATCATAGGAAACACATTGGAAGCCAAATGTTTTAAATGTCATATAATCTATATCCCGATTGACTTTTTAGTTTGTTTTGTTTACTCCTTCCTTCTTCCCACAGGCCACTCTCCGCTAGCTCCAGAAACTACAAGAAAAACATTGATCGCACCGGCTTCACTAACAGCTGCCATCACTGTGGAAAGTCTTTCAAAAAGCCCAGCCAGCTCGTCAGGCACGTACGAATACACACGGGTGAGTGGAAAAGCATGTAGAGGGGGACGGCAGGTTTTAAGGCCACGTCGATGCAATGCCTATTTAGTGATTTGTGCTCTTGACGACTTCCTAGAAATGTGGGTCTTGTGAGTGCACCGCTTAGCCTGCTGTTCCAATGATTTAGGAGGTGGGTGGGCACAGCTGGAGACTCTATGGGTGTGTGGACAGGAGAGTTGGCACTTTATGTTTCATGATTTGAGTTTAAAGTTGCACTAGGCAATTCCATCAGAGGTGGTTTTGTTTACATTTGCAGAGCTGAGAGTTAGTTTACAAACCTTATTTTCTCTACATGTAATTCTTAGTATTTAACAATTCTATAATCATAAATTCAAAACAAAATAATTTTTGAGCCAAACCGAAGACTAGAATATGTTTGTCCACAAACCTGTGGGTCCGGCTGATAGTACATTTACAGGTAGCTCTCTAACTTCAAACAGTTTCCCGGGAATCCAATTTTCTTTCCTTCTTTCTTGAAAATATGTTAGAAATGTTACATAGTGCACATTAAAATTAATTCTAGGCCAGTATTTTATAATACTTGTGTGGATGAATGCATTTGTTCAGCTGTCTTGGTTCAGATAATGTGGCCGGCAGCCTCCGCCAAGAAGCTGTTTACACATCATGCACATGCTAATTTTGTTTGGTCGGTCGGCCGGCTGTCTTGCTAGATGACTATTGCTGGATGAATTTGATTCCACTGTGACTTGAATCTCAAACAGCTTTTAGCCTGATGAGGTGAAGAGTCACATTGGGACACAGCAGACACACACACACACACACACACACACACACACACACACACACACACACACACACACACACACACACACACACACACACACACACACACACACACACACACACACATTATCTCTGCCTCACAGAAGGGTAGGTAAGGTAACCATATTTTTTGAGTCATCTTTCATTTAGGCGTGGAATAATACCAGAGATGGCCCATTGTGGGTGCCATAGTGACACAATTGAAGTGTAGTCACATTATCACAACACGAGGTGCATTTTATTCATGATTGATATTGCAGGATGAATTACTACAAGAATAGACATCTCAATGGCAGCTATTTTGAACACGGTCTCTTCCCTTCCCAGGTGAAAGGCCCTACAAGTGTTCACATTGCGGGAAGGCTTTCAACCAGAAGGTGGTGCTGCAGACCCACATGGTGAGACACACGGGAGAGAAGCCTCACCTCTGCATGTTCTGCCCGGCTTCCTTCTCCCAGAAGGGCAACCTGCACTCCCACGTACAGAGGGTTCACTCTGAGGTAAGGGCCACAGTACTGCACGTTTAGAAAGGGAAAGTATACTCTAAACACACATTTTATACCACAAATAGGCCAGCTGTGATGAGCTTGATTACAGCAATACAAGACTCAAGTGGACTAACTGAGATGCACTCGTGTAGTACTTGTTTGATTCGAGAGCACATTCTTGAAATGTGGGGAAAAGCAACACTCAAGACATTTTAAAGGAGAACTCCACTGTTTCTTTTACACTGATTCTGTGTTGCATTGTGGGTGATGTAGGCGGCAGGTGATTGGACACAGGAAAAAAAAACGTCCATTGTGTGCAATTCAAGAGCTCTCCTGAAATGTCTGATTGGACATCGGTCATCAAAACAATGAGTTCAAGGGGTTTGTGTATATAGAATGACTGAGCTCGAGTGAATGAGACTGACCTTCACTATAAGTTATTTTGAAAGGAATGATTGAATGCTGATAGTCCATTTTTTGTCGTTTGGTTTGCACATGATGCTCCGTATCGTCAAGCAAGAGGAGAGCAGGAAAGCAAAAACTAAAATACCCTGTAGAGAGCCGAGGCTGCTGAATGGTTTCACTTACACATGCTGCCATTCATCACGCAACTGAATGATCCTATATTTCAGCTAGACCTTTCATGCTTTTCACCGGCTTTTTGTTAATACTATAATTTATTATATAAACGAACAAGATGAAATTGCATCTCTTTGTTGCTCATACATTTTTTTTCTATTTCCAAGCCCTTATTCACAGCCAACAACTAAAGAGCATGCCATTGTTCGTAAAGGTTCTCTGTCACACGGGTCACTTCCTCTTAGTGGCAAACTGTGGTTGAAAACTGTACAAATGGAAGTGCTGGTAAGGAGCCCATATGGTCCATGTTGGCAGATAATGAATGACAGATAATCATTCTCCCCCGTGTGTGTGTGGGTATCTTTTGTGTTGTGTTTGTTATCCTCCCCATCAATGGACAGGGTACCAGTGGTGGGAGTAGCTCCTAGTTGATGACTGCTTCCAATAATGTAGATATAGTCTGAGCTTTCTGACAGCTTCATTGTAAAGCAACACAATGAGCCTCATCACAGGTGGTACAGTGGGTCCCCCATCAATAGATGAGCCACAATGCTCAGAGCGAATGCATTTTATCAAAAAAGGGTACAGAAGCATTCAAAAGTATAAAAGATGATTTTATGCTTGCCCACTCAGCTGCACACTAAATCGGTTGCTGCCGCTGTCAGTTTTATAATTAGTGAGGCTGTATGCTGAACATTTGAGGAAAAAATTGAAAAAAATAAAGAAAGGAGAAATGTATTTTTGTTCCTACCATGTGGGCGTTTAATAGAAGGCCTCACACTTACGTGATGGGCATGTCAGCTTGTATTCAATCTATTCACTACATATTTGGTGCTGTTTTTCTCCCCACCGATTTGTATTCCAGTCCACCAGGGCTAAAAAGGTGTTGTTTACTTGTAAGTGTAAGGTTCAATGTGTTAAATGGCCCGCTGATTTCAGTTCCAACACTATCCTTGACACTTTATTAATACATACATAATTAAACAAATAATAGATTTGAACAAATTAAAAGTGTGAATTTCTTCTTTTTCTTGCTCGCTCGCTCTCATGCTTGTGTATCCACCGCGCAAAAGCCCATCATTGGACCATTAATACATTGAATTACTTCTGGAAAAAGCCAAACAGCAGAAGCAGTTGAATAATGCATCTCATTTTCCACAAGTGTTCTTCAGCTTTTCCCTGTTTCCGCAGTAAAAATGTGTCCTTATGATTGACTGAGTGCATGAATAAATGATGGATCAGGCGTTTTATTCCCAATAGATTACATGAGCAGATGTGTCCTCAGGAGCCCTGGGGGGGGGGGTCAAATCATCATGGTTTAATCAAGTACAAGAGTTTGGTCATGTAGGCTGACAGTCATACTGTTTTTACATAATTGGCATGTAAGATCGTCCCTTGTCACAGATTCAAGGCTTTAGCTCAGATACTAAGTCATTTTCTGTGAATGTGTGATCCAAAACCAGGAACAGTATATATTGCACCGAGTAGTTGATCAATGTAATAACATAATAACATGATAATTCTACTAAAGACTAAGGTAAAATGAAAGCTGTCCTCACTTAATTTATTGATTTATAAATTCCAATTCACAATAATAATTTCAACCCCCATTTCGCTAATTTTTTTCTATGTGTATAGTACTTCCAATACAGTTAAGACAACTATTTCTGCCTTAAAATGCAATTCTTCTTCTTAATTATATATCGTTTAATGGCAATAAAGAACAAAGTAATGCATTAGCAGTACCAAAAGAGTGTGGGTTTGGATTTTGTAATCTTAATTAAAATTTTAATATTACATTTTTAATTTGTGCAAATTCCACTCTCACTTATTTCAACCGCTGGGTTTCACACTTCAACAGACACACTTCAGACGGTGTTGGTGCTTCAACACTTCGGCTGCTAGCTGCTTGCCTGCTCATTCAAACAGCGTACACATCACAACATTGTGTGCTCTTAAACAACAAGCACACTTACATGTTCTTGATAATACTTTGTGGCAGTAACACCACTGTTCTTACAGTATGTCCCGTTTTTCACAATCTCCTTTTCTGTTTCATTCAACCATTCCCACCTATCTCCCCACTTCTATCACAGTCCTTTGATTGCCACTACAGTGAAAACACACATCTCGGCCCCATGAGAAATGACTCTTTCCTACTGTGTGTCCAATCATATTTCTCTACACGTGTGCACACTCATCTTTAAGCATTCTGCCACATAGCCATCATCCTGCCCTGATGGCAGCATACTAGAGCCTTCTCACATGCCCACACACTCTCACAAACACACTCCAAATGCATCCTCCTTTTCCTGTTGACAGCAATGATACTGATCATACACTTCACCACTTGCGGAATAGCCTTCTTCATGCTTTTTTTCTCTCTTTTTTTGTGTCCGTCAATCTAGCTTTCATGGATTTTCAAATCACAGTATGTAATGTTGTAAATAGAACTCTCCACTTGCTGTGACTATGGATGCACCAATCCACAATTTTTTAGTTTCGTTCCAATTCCGATATCTGGGTTTTGGATATCGCCGGTACCGATACTGGTAATTATAATTTCGGATATCATAATTATTATTATACATTTCTTTGTTGGTTGTGGTGATGTTATGTGTAAGGTTAGGAAGGTGTAAGCAACACACCAATTTTATTTCAAAAGAGCAACACATATACACAATGCATATAGGTTTATCTTCCCAGCTTTGACCTGTTTGAATGCAGAACATCAGAACTCAACTTTATTTCAATTGTTAATTATAATATTATTATGTGCTATATCACATAGCAATGGTTTTGAAATCGAAATGTCTTTCATAAACTAGTTTAGATATCCAATTCGTAGATTGCAGGCATATCGGAGCCGATACCAATATTGTATCGGATCGGCCCATCCATCCCCAATGGTGACATTTTCAAACCTATCTTTGCCCCTTCTAACGTCAGTATCCCAATCCTCCCTGCTCGGTTTTATATTTCAAAACATAACTCGAAACTCCCCAAAAAAATCTGTTAAACCCAGCCAGATCTCCCCAGCTTTGAATCGCCCTTTCCCCCGAAGCTGCCCAGAGGCAAATGAAACACACTTCTTCTTGTTTTCCTGTCCAAATGTCATCTCTGCTGCTTCCTTCCCTTGCCTGATTCAGTGATGTTCAAATCTCTGTACTGTGTACTTCTGACACTCTCTACTTACAATGGACATCTTTTTTCGTAACCCATTCACACTAGTAGTTGCATATACTATAATAACAATCAGGCAATGCTATTCACAGGAGAAGACTGCATTACTCCTACATATTATATTATGGGTCATAATATGAGCACACTCTTCTTTAGCAGCCCTCAGTTAATAACCACATAACCTTTCCTTACAAAAGGTGTGTATGCTGATATAACAGCCTTCATGTCCAGACCAATAACAAGAGCAAACAGTGAAGTCTAGTCGGGAATCCATTATTAATAACTTCATCTGCGACGTGATGTTTTCACTTCATTCAGAATTAACCAGTTTCTGATGATTGCTCTGCTTCACACACATTTGACACTTAATCATTTTCTGCTGGATAAATGCACACTCTCTTTATCTCTAAGAGGACATGATAAGCTCAACCAATCGCTGTTAGACTAGGAATCCGCAATCAGGCTTGTTTTAATTGGTTAGTCCTCTATAGTCTATAACTACAAATAAATAATTTTACTTTTGTGAGCAAAGCATGATGGGAATAGCTGAGTCCCACCAATTAAAATGAGAAGGCTTCATGCATGATACATTATCAATTGAACAGCACAACCTCGTTCTAGTTGGTGGAAATAATTATACATGTACTGTATGTCTGAAACACAGTGTTACAGCTTTAATAGCAAAACACATCTTAAAGGTAGAGTCAGTGATTCTTGTTGTCCAAATTCCTTTTCGTCAAAATCAGTGAACTTCTCCTCATGATCAGCTACCTGTGTGTGCGTGTGTGATCCCAAAATAATTTTGACAACAAGCCCTCTCCAGAAATCACTGAGTCCAACTTTTTAGTCACCAGAATTAATGTATCATATGTGTTTTTTACATTCTCTTACAGACTAAAGGTGTGCCACTGTTCCCGTGCATGGACTGCAGCTGTGCGTTCAAGAAGTTGGGCAGCTTGAACGCCCACATTAGCAAGATGCACATCTCCGTGATTGATGATCCCTCAGGCACTACGGTAAGAGAGCAGTATACAGAAAACACTAGCAAATGAATAATAAAGAGTTCCAATACCCATACTTCCCTACTATTTAGTATGCCAGAAAAAAATGTAGGATGTCCCAACACATGTATGTCAATTGTAGTATGCTGAAAATACATGAATGCCCCATTAACTCCAATAGCATTTTGGAGTAGGGGAGAACGGGGTAAGTAGGCACACTTTTTACTCTAGTGAGAATTGCTCATCACCAAAACATCTGTCAATAGCCATTCCTACATTAAATTGAAGCTTAAGGTGTTGGCTAGAAATGTGTGTCTCTCTTTTTTTCCAACTTATTGTAATGAAGAAGTAATTTACCATCAAAGACACTCTGACACATTGTGACAACCAACCCCATCAAGGGGTCGGTTGTCATACACTATGGGGTTGTTTGTCACAATGTTATCTTAATGGGAAAAATCTTAAAAAGAAGGCAAGGAGGCAGAACCAAATTTGAATGTTTAATTGCATTGTCAAGTTGACAAATAGGCCTACATAACGTTCTGTAGCCTTGGCAGCTGGTCTAGTTTGGGATGCACTGGGTTGTTTTGATTTTGTTGCCCTTTTTTCTTTTGCTTGCTAGCTGCCTTTTCCTGCTCTATTCTTTCCTTCTCTGGGGTGTCAGTGAGGATACAGCTTGACAATTTCTTTCGTTATTGGGTTCCTTTTCTGGCTGCAGCCTTGAGATAACATGTGACAACCAACCCCCCAAAAAATTTGACGACCAACCCCAACTTGAATTTCTTGCTAGGATCAAGGCCAACAACCATCTGACAACTAATTAGCTTGCTAACCACAATCTAAACTATAGTTTACCCTTCACACTTTCTGAGGGTAACAAGTGTTTTGTTATAAACCCATTGTGTAAAAGCCTAGAAGAAAAATACTGAGAAGCAAAATATTTTGAATTTGACATGAAAAACACAAAACATCCTCTCATCTGAAATGCAGCAGTCTAACTCCAAGGAAGTCTATGTATGTGACCTCTGATCCCAATTCTGGACCTTTTTTATATCAACATTTCAGAGCTAGCGCGCTCTGGTGGCGGGATATAACGAATGTGACATCCAACCCATGTGACAAATTACCCCGTTCTCCCCTATTCGTCTTTATTCTTGACATTTCTTGACATAATGAAAAAATAAATCTTCCTTATTTGATTTTTTTTCTGTCCAGTGGCTCTAATACTCTTCTGTTTCTTTAGTATGTAGTGTAGTAAAAAGAAAAAGTATGTGATTTGGAACGCAGGGTATGTCTTTAGCGCTTTATCCACCCAGTGCCCACCTCTCTTTTGACCCTGGTGAATGCTCAAATTTCTACTCCACATTTTTAGTTGTGATTTGTTCTAGCAATTCAAGTCAGAGGCTTTGTTTTCAATCACATTAACAGAGAGCAATGTTATGATATCATTGCCCACTTCGCTGACTGTTAATTTTGACTGTCACAATTGAAAGCTCTTTGTGTTAAGTGATGAGCCACTCTGTCTCTGATTCAGAGAGGGAGAGATGAAAAACAAAAACACAATTAATAACCTTATTCTTGGAAACAGGGACAGATACATGAATATTTGATGTCAGCAGCAGGAAAAACAGAAGGCACGTCCTTTTGAATATGTAACAATATCTCACTCAGAATTTTAAATCAATTATTGGTCGCCAGTTGCTTTATTTACTGCAAACAAATCAAGATCGTCGGGCGCAAACCTAGTCTTCTTCTACTAAAGTTGTTTATTAAAATATTTTTCTTTAGTGGTCGATAATGATGCTGTTTTTTTTTGTTGTTTTTTTCAATGGTATTTCGGCACTCCCACCACAACCCATTGTCAAACACAAAAGCTCCAGATTCATAAAGCCCTTTTTTCATTTTTATGCTCTCCAACTATTTTCCCTCTGCCATAATCAACCTGCCATACAGTCTACCACGCAGCGAGCAGCTTGCCAATCTTAATGTGTCAACATGATTTGGTAATTAGTCGAGTGCTTAATCACTAATTATCATTTGCAGTCTATTGCTGTTCCTTTGCCACATATCCACAGTCAGACTAACCTCGTACCAACCATGGCAAACGTTTCTGGCTTCTGATTATTTAAATTGTATTTGCTGTGTCAAATTCACACAGAACACTTTGGTTCAATAATGTCAAATGCTCTGGCTTATTTTCCGCCCCAGAGAGCTGTCATTAACAAAAATCAGTCAGCTTTCAAATCCCTGACGGGTTGTCTTGACTGGCCCCCTGCTCATTATTTTAGTTTGTCCCATAGGAGACAGAGGGGTCGGGCCAGGCTCACGGAGGGTCGGAGGGCGGTGAGGGCGTGACAGACGTCATCCAGCAGCTTCTAGAGCTGTCGGAGCAGGTCAGCGGGGAGACCACACACCCCCAACCACCAGAGCCAGCTCTCACCATGGAGACTGCCATCAACCAGGACATCCTACAGGTGAGAGAAAGATAATAATTAATAATTTAGATATTCAGAGGGAAAATTTTATGGTACTCAAGGTCCCACTGATGAGCTGACTGCGGGCTACATCTATCTAACCTATAGTACAGGGGTGGCCAACCAGTCAGAGACAAAGAGCCACATTTTTTACTGTGTTACTGCAAAGAGCCACATCGTACACACGGGTACACACAGTGGCGATTCCAGGAAATTTTGACTGGGGGTGGCCAAGGTGGGCCACAGAGTTAGAGTGGGGTGGCCATCGCACCCCTGAATGAATAGCATGTGATATGCTGTACAACCAATTCAAAGATGATTTATAATCCCAAATGCCCAAATCATGTTAGTATCCATTGTAATGTTTGTCAGAAAACTAAACCCCTGAAGGGGGGTCTGGGGGCATCCCCCCAGAAGATTTTTTTGTGTTTTTAACATGTAATCTAAGCATTCTGGTGCATTCTGGTGAAGATAATAAAGGAAAAAGTCAATATTTATTTCAGCTCAGATGAATAGTAAAATTAGCAAGACAACATAACTTGCTAGCAGCCAGATGCCTAACAACTGGACAGAGGGATGACCACTAGCTTCTGACCAAATATCTTGCTAAAAAAATAAACCTTTATTTATGAATGTCTGCCCTTGCTAAGAACATGTTACACTCGCTAACTACAAACTTTAATTTTTTTATTCAGATTTCAAAAATCTGCTGGGACACGTGCCTATACACATGCATAGGTGGCACGCATGTCACAAGCACACTTATGCTGTTTTCAAGACCTTTGCTGACCAGAGACCAGTTCTAGTGGCCACAGTCCTACCATTAATTTAGTAATTGAAAATTGCAAACTGATCTCATATCAGTGGATTGGAGTGTTTGTGTGATGAACTTGGCAACTACCTATCAAAAAAAGTTAAGAAAAAAAAATACATATCATCTCTGAACTAGGATACATATCAGGAAAAAAATGTAATTAACAAAAAATTAAATTAAAATAAAAAATAACATTTGAACTGGGGTGGCCAGTAAGATTTCAGGGGGGGGGGGGCGTTTTTATTTTCGCGGGGAGCTTGCACATGCATGCACAAGCATTATTTATTAAAAAAACAAACAAAAAAAAACAGGGGGCCCCACACTAGGACTTGAAACGGGCCCCCAGATCGTTAAGGCCGCCCCTGTGATAATGACAGGACTGGACTAAAGACGACAGGGCAGTCATTTTCAACAATGAACATTGTGTGCACTGCCTCACACACAAACTCTCAGTTCAACCAAGTCCACAAACAAAAATATAACAATTTAAAATAGCGTTTTTCTCTTACTATGCATGTTGCTTTGTGGGACTTACTTTTAGCATGGAGAGAGCTGAAGTGGCGCTGAAGATTTGAAGCCTTGAAATGCGCAAATGACACCTGGCATATAAGGCAGAATGGCTTGGTATAACGTTCAACAAAAAATATAAACTCTGCCACTCTGTTTCGGAGCGAACTTGACACAAATAGTTTACTCACGGAAAACCTCCCTCCAAGCTGAGCGGGCAGTTTTATGTTGCGTCCGCACCAAACGTTTGCGAACGTTATGTTGCGTCCTCAATTAAACATTTGCGAACAGGCATACACATAGGGCCTACACATTAATAAAATAAAAAATGAAATAATAGACAACATGTAAAACGAACGTAAGAGCCGCATGAATTGTTTGCGAACATGCACACACATAGGCCCACAAAAAAAAAAAAAAAAAAAAAAAATTATAATCACATAATTTGATATGAACTGAAGAGCCGCACGAAGCTGGGCAAAGAGCCGCATGCGGCTCGCGAGCCGCGGGTTGGCCACCCCTGCTATAATATATGGTCAAAATATTAATCCTAAAGTGACACGCACTCTTGAAGATGAACATGGACAAAATAATTCCTCATTGGAAAAATTATCCGCATCTTTCTGTCTGTGCGGTACTATAAAAACAAATGCACAGCTCAACAAACATGCACGCTTACACACACACACACACACATGCGCACACACACACAAACACACACACGCACCCACATACGCAGCAGCTGTCAGTTAAGATCTCCAAAGGTTAGTGAACATTTTTTGTGTGGAAATAATAGGTGGAGATTGGAAGGACATCGGAAAAAATAAATGAAAAAGAAAATTCCCTACAAAGTTTGTTTGTTTGCGTAGTATTGTCTTGTGCGTGAAGGCCTTTTTTTAGCTGCAGTGTTGGAGCAGATGTTCTTTTTTTCTGTTTGTGTAGCAAGCTCTGGAGAACAGTGGGCTGAGTGTGGTCCAGCCACAGAGTGACGCCACATCAAGAGAGTCTCACAACCACAACACTGAGGGTTTCACTGCAGAGAGCAAGAAAACACAAGGGCCTGAGCGACCGGCCAAGAAAAGGAGCATCTTCAAGAAACCCATACAAATGCCAGGTACGGGGGGATGTTACAAAATATTCATACAAGCTTTGTATGATAATGACAACTATATGCCTCTTTAGTGTTGAAGCTCAGTAAGTTTGTCGATTCCTTTCAGTGAAATAATTGCTCAAGTTCTCTGTTTGGGAACATCTTTAAATGTAAGCAATATCGCAAAAAAAGATGACTCAGTAAAGTCATGTCCACACGTACACAGGTGTGCCAAAGTGGGACATTTTGTAGAAGTAGGTTTTGCCTGTATTCGTGGGAACAGCGAAACGCGAGGCGTCATGCTTAAATTTACTGATGATATTTACTGGAGAAGACTTCATACATATTGCATTATGGATCGTAATAAATTACTCCATAAGGCTGGTAAGCACTCATAATTTGTTCCTGTAAAATTAGTTCCTGTAAAATTAAAGGTCACCCTCTTCTTAAGCCGCCCTCAAGTTAACAACATAACCTTTCCTTACAAAACGGTGTGTATGCTGATATAACAGCCTTCATGTCCAGACCAATAACAAGAGCAAACAGTGAAGTCTAGTCGGATCCATTATGTACAACTTCATCTGCGACGTGATGTTTTCACTTCATTCAGAATTAACCAGTTTCTGATGATTGCTCTGCTTCACACACATTTGACACTTAATCATTTTCTGACTGGATAAATGCGGACTGTCTTGGGGGGTTGGGGTATTGCTATTCAAAAGTCTTTGTGTAGATGTGCACATAGCCTATTTTAAAAAGAAAATCTTAAAAAAAATATAATTCACATTACTGAACAGTTCAATTTTTTCTGAAGTAAATATTCACTCCGTCTACCTTTTTCTTTTCCCCCAGGCTCCATCAGGGAGGAGAACGGGGTGAGGTGGCACGGCTGCCCGTACTGCTCCAAGGAGTTCAAGAAACCCAGCGACCTGGTGCGCCACATCCGCATCCACACGCACGAGAAGCCCTTCAAGTGCAAACAATGCTTCAGAGCCTTCGCCGTCAAGAGCACCCTCACGGCACACATGAAGACGCACACGGGTATCAAGGCCTTCGAGTGCCAGTGCTGTCTGAAGTGCTTCTCCACTTCGGGCAGCATGAAGGTACACATGCGTCTGCATACAGGTGAGAAGCAGGTCCACTTCATATAAGGGCTGATCTTAAAGACTAAAAGTAATATGAACATCTGAATGTGTCTTATTTTTTTCATATTGTGTCACATCATGCACCTGTTGAACTGTAATCCCAACATCATTAGTATGCGCATAATTTGAACAGACATTTATATACTCCCAGGCACCCTCTCTTATTTAGTAGTCAGATGCTTGTTGTGAAAAATATTACAGCTAATAACTGGTACTGAGCCTGTGTAAATATGTTGGTGCTGCTGCATCTAGAGCCCTAATTTGCATCCGTGTGTTGCAATCATTCTGTTTTGGCTTCATTTTGAAAGCAATTACCTTAAAATGCTTACATTTTTGGTTTATTGTGGGTTATATATTATTTATTTAGATTGGCTTAGGGATAGTTCAATTAGATATATTTTGTATATTTCTAGCTTATTCTTTAGAATCTCTTGACGTTTGTATTCAAGAACTGTATGTTAGAATCCGTCTAATTCTCTAAATATAAATTATTCAAAAGTGCAATTCCCCCCCCCCCCCTCAATCTCTCCCCTTCACGTAGGTGTCCGTCCTTTCCCCTGCCCTCACTGTGACAAGATCTTTCGCACATCCGGCCACAGGAAAACACACATAGCTTCTCACTTCAAAAGCTTACAGCAGAAGAAGCACAAGTTCCCCCGGAAAACCAACAAGTCCAAAGTGTCCAAGAGCAATCTACCTCTGCCCGACATCCCCCTGCAGGAACCCATCCTAATCACTGACTTTGGTAAGAGCACATGTTTTACAGTCACATCGTGTGTGTGTTGTGTGTGTGTGTGTGTGTGTGTGTGTGTGTGTGTGTGTGTGTGTGTGTGTGTGTGTGTGTGTGTGTGTGTGTGTGTGTGGTGTGTGTGTTGTGGATGTTGGATGTGTGTATGTGGTCTGTGGGAACACTGTAAACACTGCGGTTTTCCTTGGTGGTGGTGTGGTGTGTTATGCACTGTTCAGTCGCTTTTTTTTTTTTTTTTTCCTGCAAAAAACATAAATGTATTTTCACGTGAAAGTCCACATGTTCCTTTTTTTACACGTTATTTTACAGGCCTCATCCCATCCCAGAACCCTCGCTTGGCTTTCCAGCAATACCTGGAGGTGGTGGGCAGTGACCGGCCTTACAAGTGCCAATTCTGTAGTAAAGCCTATAAGAAATCCAGCCATCTCAAACAGCACGTCAGGTAAAAGTTGCTTCAGACCACACTACTATGTCCATCCAGTACATACATTTCCTTTTGTAAATGTCACGTTTAAGGTCATCTAGAGAAAGTATAGGAAAAAAACGACCCTCTCTCTTTCAATACTCCACCTTCATCTTTCTGAAAACCTAGGTTTTTTAAACTGTTCTTGACATACATAACCAGCACAAGGACTTTGCTAAGCTAACTTTAAAATGCTCCCTGTCAATCACGCATAGAGTAGAGATAACATTGAAGCAGCACTAAGAATGATAACAAGCCCGATCACTCGGCTGCTCTGATGCTCCATGGATCTCTGTTGGACTTTCTCGGGCCTTGGTTGGCAGTGTGACAGACTACCGGCATTTATCTTCATTCCAGCATTGAGAGGTTCATCTAGATAATGGCGCTGTCGCCCTAGAAGTGCCTTTAGAATCCGTTCATCTTGTCTGCTGGCAGGGTCAGACGAATGGCTCGTATCCCCAAACAGAGGATCCGTGCCAACTAAAATTCATTGATGAACCTGGAACCGCTACGAAAAGCCAGACATTGTAATTTGTATTGGCAAAGTGTTGTTATAATATGCGGGGAAAATGACGTAAATATTTACCACAGTCTTGAACATTCCCATTCAAAATCCAAGCTTTAGTTGCTTGCTGCTGTATGTGTACCTTGTGTCCAGCATAAAACAAAGTACTGATACCTTCAAATGTTTGTCTAACTGGTCGAATTTTGCCTTCCTTTTTACCCCCCCCCCCCGGTCTCACACAGGAGAGAGACCCTACAAGTGTGTGCAGTGCAGTCGGGGTTTTGCCTCCTCGGGAGTCCTCAAAGCTCACATCAGGACCCACTCTGGCCTGAAGGCATACAAGTGTCTGATGTGTGACACCACCTTCACCACCAGCGGCAGCCTGCGACGTCACATGACCACACACAGCGACATGAGACCTTACATGTGTCCCCTACTGCCAGAAGACCTTCAAGTCCTCACCCAACTGTAGGAAGCACATGAAGACACACAGGTTTGGGCCCTTTCTCAGTGTTTTGGTTCCTGGTTGTGTTTGTTCGCTCTTTTGTACACCTGTCGCTATGAGCGTTAAGCCATGTTTCCACTGAACAGTACAGTTCGGTTTGGTGGGGTATAGACACAAAACTCAAGATCCTTCACTCCTGCCGAGGTGATTACACATGGCAAGTTTATCTCTGGCATGGAAATGACTATTCTGTCGACCAGTCAACGGACGGCAGTGTGTAGCTCCGCCCTCTTGGGACAGCTTGGTACCCCGATGAAAAGGTTAACCAATATAGGTACGATGCAGTTAGCCCATTTTGGTACCCTTCTAAACATTTGAGTGGAAAAGCAACTAAATGCCATACCATACCAAACCGAACTCTACCGCTCAGTGGAAACGAGGCTTACAATATCAGTGAGATGGAAGTGGTATGCAAACTACTTTTATTTAACAAATACAATATAAAAACATAAATGCATTAATCACTATTTTAAAATGTAACATACTGCCTTTCTTGTTTTGCCGACCCAGGTATGAGCTGGCCCAGCAGCTGCAGCCCCAGTCGTCAGATGACCCGTTAGGAGGGGGCACTGTGTCCCACGATATGCAGGTGGAAATAGAGGGAGATTCCCTCCAGCAACCGCCCACGTCCTCCGCAGAGCAGCAAAGCATGCTGGGACTTGGCCAGGCGGAGGTTGTGAATGGAAGTCAACAGGTGACATTGGAGGCGTCCATGACTGACCAACCCCTGGTGCAAGGAGAAGGTGAGCAGAGGGCCGTACACAGATGGGTGGCACATTGTTGATCGTTCATACTGTATGCAGTATAACATTTTAGGGGTAAAAAATGTATCCTGTTGTAAAAGAAGATGTAGGATATGTATTTTTTTTTTACAATGATAAAATTCTGGCTTTCTTACACAGTGGAAACCTCTCAAAGCAGTGCAGCTTGATCGACTTCTCCATTTCCATTTTTTTTAAATGCACGTCATGTGTTCACGTTCAGTGCTCCTGACCTCAGCCATCAATATTTGATGACATTTTAAATGTGTATAGAGACAATTCACCCCACATACAAAGGATGTACAGCGTGTCATTTTAAAATCTGTAGAAAAGCAGCATCTGTGGCAACGTACGAGAGACTTGTCTAACACCTTTTTCCTTTTTATTACATAAAAGGGGCCTTTACACACTTTGCACAGTTTATTTGAGAATTATTCCACGTACAATACACTGTTTATAAAATTGGCGGCCCTTGGAAGTGCAGTGGTCGAACACAGCCAACGACTTAAACAATATAATAATTGCAAGTCCTTGTTATTTAGGTACACTACACTTAAACCTTCGAGTTGTTGCACACTAACCTGCCATGTATCTTTTTCTCTTGTGGGGACAGACTCGTATGTGACTACCCAGCATGCCTTGCCTCAGAATATCAGCCAGTATGACACACCGTCGCTCCCCCACCCTACTTGACAGCAAGCTCTCACCAAGGTACACACACACACACACACACACCACACACACACCACACACACACACACACACACACACACACACACACTGTCACACTAATTTCAACTCATGCAAGCTTTTCTTTTCTGGATTTTTTTTTCGATTCACAGAAACACTTTTCAACCAATTTTGTCTGTACTGCATGAAACTACGCCATGTGTGGTGTGTATGTGACAAAGAAGTACACATATGGGTACACTATTCTTATTGTGACAAAACATGTGTTTTCTGCTTGAGCAGCGAGTAGATAATGAGCTGTGGCAAGTTAATTATCGCTCCAATAATTAGGCTGCAGGATTGTTCTGCTCTGGGAATTAATAATTGACTGTGCTGTGTTCACATCACAAAATCTGAGTAGAGAAATCTACAAAACAATAAAAACGTTATTAACAGAACAAAACGCTTCTTTCATCTTCACTAGTCTGTCAAATGAGACTTGTTGCTTGTGGGGGAAAAAAAGTCAGACTCGCTCCAACTCCCACAGCTAACCACAGAACACTTCATTTGGTCACATTTACACGTACTATCTGTGAAAGTGTCTCCATTGTGTGTGTCCCTGCTTCCCTCTCGTTGAATCACTCTTAATTGGGCGTAGTGCTCTCAAACATATGGCTTGTCACTTAACTGCAAACCCAACTATCTCACTAAGTTGCACACCATTGCAAAGCAGCAGTTTATCGGCAGCCTGGATTCTGTGGGATCAGAATGGTGGCAAACCGCTGCAGGCATCTGTAAAGGCACATCCACCTTTTCCATCCCCTTGAGAAGAACACTGTGACCCTCAAATCAGCAGCCCCACTCCAGGTGCCTCGAGGGTTATTGAATTTTTCAAGGGCAAGAACTCATGTGTCTGGGCATGAAGGCCCCGTGAGCACAGCATCTATGAATAGTGAGCAACCCAGACCACTGCTAACATTATAAACCTTAAAGAAAAGTATCTCAAATAGAGGCTTTGGACGTCTTTTGATTAAAAAAATATTCAGATGTAGGCACGGTCCTGAATATCCAATTTGAAATAATAATAGCTTTGATTGGCTGAATACATATTTGTGAATAACATTTAGACAGAATTTTGAAGCACAGACTTTTAAGGACATACACAGAATATGAAAACATGTGCTAGTCTGAAAAGTTCAGTATGATTCGACCAAGCATGCTGTCTTCATCACAAGTGTGAATCCATAGCTTTCTTTTTGTTTGACTCAATCCATAACCATCCGTTGTGACGTGTAGCATTTGCGCTACCTCATTTAAACATTCATGACATCAGAAGTTACTTTAATTCATTGCTGGGTATTTAGGAACACATTGTTGCTTGACAGTAACATTTTAGCAGCATTAATTGCTCCCCCTTGTCACTGTTTTCCTCTTTGTCCATGAATAATGACATATCAGCACTTCAACACTTTGATATCAGTCTGTACATCATCTAGCTCCTGTCTTCATTACCCCTGTGTTGGTCTGCATTGACTGTCAACATGCTCAGTGAATTATATCACTGAGCTCACGCTCAAGTTCAATAATTCAAAATCAATGAAAGCCATCCTCCCTGCTGGCGGCCAAGTTCCTTTCTGTCATTTTTTGCTGTGCTGTGCAAGAAGTTAGGCTAACATAACTTTTAATTCAATTTCATAGTTTTCTTTATTATTATGTTATGCTGAGACAATTTTTTTTTCACTATCGACTTACAGAAGAACCGCTTTTGCTAAAGAATTCTGTGGCAATCTGTTTCTTTTTGCTAAAAAAACCAGTTGCATTATATAGTATACAGTATATATATAGCGTACATCTACAGTATATTGCAGCCAATGTAGTATCTTTTCTATGTGATCAGAAGTGAAGAGTACTTGATTATTCTCTTGTCTGCTCCCTTCAGGTTTCACCATCACTGATTCCAGTTACAGCCAGTCCCAGTTCTCTACTGTGCAGCAGCTGCAGGACTCCAGCACCCTGGAGTCTCAGGCCCTGTCCTCCAGCTATCACCCCCCCAACCTGCTCCACGATCCCACCACTGAGGGGGTGAGTACTGGGGGAAAATACATAACGGAACATTGTAACCTCCATGAAAGGGAGGGTGTATTGTAGGAATGTTGCATTAGACTGGCCTTAGTTTCAACTGTGTGTTCTTAATTAAACATCATACCAGAAACTTTTTAAATTAAAACAGTCTCATTTGAGCCTCTCATGATCATAAATGACCTGTAAGAGCAAATGAGACCGTCAGCGAAAAAAATTTCTATTTCTACTAGTAATTATTGAAGTCCTTGGCACGGGTCTGATTTACTGGAATCTGAAAAAAAACACACATTTTGTACTTGTTAATGCATTTCTTTCTGTCTTTCATTCTTAATTGAGATAGTTTTGTCTTGTTTGAATCTAGACGAATGGGCTTCTCCAGCAGAGCAGTCAGGGTGAGCTACAGCTGACGACTGAAACACAGGACTACCATGAGGACAGCGAGGACAACAGCAAGAGAGCGTACAGGTATTGTTCTGTTGTGTGTGTGTGTGTGTGTGTGTGTGGTGTGTGTGTGTGTGTGTGTGTGTGTGTGTGTGTGTGTGTGTGTGTGTGTGTTGTGTGTGTGTCTGAGTGTGTGTACATGGCTTTAGAAAGTAATCCCACCCTCTCACATTTTTAAATGCCAACCCTTTAAAAAAAAAAAACTGTTATTATTGTAGCTGTGCCATCTGTTTCCTGCAGTCCTCTTTCACCTTTACGATCCTTTCCAAACCCCGTCTTGAGCAGATATTAACGTATAAGAGTTGGCTTGATGCTGCCATAGCCCACTTTAACAGCGGGAATTTTATTAACTGTGCAATAGAAAGCACCTGTTTTTTTCTGCAAAGCTCTCATTCAGGGCCAAAAAGAGTTAGACTTTTTTTCTCTCAATCACAATCTTTTCCAAGGTGTCCTCACAGTACTTGGACAGCAGTTTGGAAAAAAACCTCCTTTCCTTTCACCTTTGAAACCTGATTGCATGGCCCCAGCCATCGTCCATCCACTCCCTCCAATCTCAATCCAATCAGAAATTGTTTCGCCTCCTTGAATGAAAAACCCCAATGTCCCGGACTATTTGGCATTTTTCTGGTCAGATTCTATCTCAAAAGCTCTCAAAAAAAGGGGTTATAGTCGAGATGTATAAGAGTGTGGCAGCAGGGCCTTACCGGATCTGAATACTTTTCCTGATGTTTTTTCACAATCGCCTTAACCATAGAGAAACCGCTGTTTTCTCAAGTACACCAAGGGACTGAGTCATTTTGATTCTTGTTAGTCGGCTCTTAGTTTTTCCTTTGCTGCAGTGTTTGCCTTGAGTTAGCGAGCTCGGTGATATCCTAACCGATCTTTTCCCAGGGCTTTAAAGCAGATTTATGATATCGTAGCCACGGAGCCTGAGTACATAAGACGAGAGTGTACATAAACAGCGTTCACATTGACTGCCTTCGATCACTCTACCTGCCTTAATTTCAAACTTTTTCCTCCAGCTAAAAAAAAAATTGCATTAACAGAAATGGCCCCAGGAATGCATCCGTGTGTGTCTCAGGTTTCCAAGCAATCTCCTCTCAATCTACCATACTGAACTACCAAAAAAACGCTATTGTTAAAGGTAGCAAAAAGGTCCAAAAATGGGGGAAAGAAATAAGTAAGCAAGTCCATTCCACATTTAAATTTCATCAAGTGGATTTAACTAGAGCAAAAAAACAAAAAAAAAAACTTAGGCCTGCCACCTTCAACATCTTCCCCCGCTTTGACATTTCCACCAGCAGCCAGAATGTACCGCTGTGAGAGGCGGGAAAACCTTCGAAAGGAAAAGCAATAGCAATTATTTATCATTCTCACACATGGCTTGCTTTCATTCCCCTCGCATCAGAGAAAGTTCACTGTGACCAGGAAACACACTCACACACACAGACAGAAAACACACACCCACACACACACACACACACACACACACACACACACACACACACACACACACACACACACACACACACACACACACACACACACACACACACAAACTTTTCGGAAAGGTGTGTCTTACTTTCAGATGACCTTATGAAGAGAAAAACTAATTATATTTCTAATTTGTTCATAAAATGAAATGAGGCGCTTCTGAATCAGATACTAATAACCAATGCTGCACAGATATACTGGTAATGTTATTAGTATTTGGCTTTTGGACCCTAGTTATGAACAGGATGTTCCCTGTATTTTTTAATACAAAACTTTAATTGCATCTCATTTTTTCAAGGGGGATGTTACATAAGATATACTATTAAGGTAGTTTCAGAACATTCCATGGCTTAATTAAAAGCTGCCCACGCCTGCCCATGCAACACACAAACAACAAGAACTAAAACCCTCATCCATGTGCCAGCACCTTTTAGGGGCCATGGACACTTGGTTAACAGCAAACAGCTACGGTAATCAGTGGTGCTGAATGGAGCTCGGGAGAAGCCACTTTTAATCACACACCTTGGGTTTTTGTTTGGGTTTTTTAATGAGTCCTTTCGGGCTATTCAGTGTTGTTTTGTGGCAGTTTTTTTTGCATAAGAGGCTAATGGATTTATCGAACGTGTCTTTTCTCCCATCCCAGGTGCAGTTGGTGTAACAAGGGCTTCAAAAAGTCCAGCCACCTGAAGCAACACGTGCGCTCCCACACCGGAGAGAAACCGTACAGATGTCATCTCTGTGACAGAGCCTTCGTGTCAGCTGGAGTGCTCAAGTCCCACCTCAATACACACACAGGTGAGCCCACTCCATACTATGGGCTGAGGCTGTCTCCCAATGTATACCCTTAGTTAATTATAGTTCTCAAAGCTGAAAAGGTCATGAAGACTGTTAAATGTATCAAGTTCCAGCTTATTTGAATTGCAATCCGGAAAGGAAGTTTTTGTGAGTTATAACTTAACTCCCAAACCACGATTAGAGATTAAAAATGTTGCTACATGAAATATGGGGGCACAGTGGCACCATCAATTGTTACTCTGTGTAATCAGATAAGCAAAAAAAAGAAAATATACAACATTCCCAAAATGGAAAAAATAAGCTCATGGTTAAGATTTAAGACAAGGGTTTTGCAAAGTACATCAAATATGTGGTCAAAACAGTAGAATTCTCAACTTTGAAGATTAAACGATCGCAGGATTAGTAGAAGATAAGTGTAATTTCAGCAATAAAGCTGGATGATAAATGTGTACAGAAAGTTTTTTTTCCAGTTTTTAAATTGCTTTAAACTTTATTTAGTAAAAAAACAAAAAAAAGACAAAAGTTAGAAATGCAACTTCTTGAACTCTGCATAGAGACACATTGTGTGACACTCCTGCCCCTCTCTCTCTCTCTCTCTCTCTCTCTCTCTCTCTCTCTCTCTCTCTCTCTCTCTCATCTCTCTCTAATGTCTCTCACCCCACAGGAGTCAAGCCCTTCAAGTGTCACGTTTGCGACGCCTCGTTCACCACCAACGGCAGCCTGAACCGACACATGATCATCCACATCAAGGCCTTCAAATGCTCCGTGTGTGACGACAGCTTCAGGACCAGCCTGCTGTGTAAGAAACACATGAGGAAGGTTCACGCTGTGGAGGAGCAAAGTAAGGACATCACACATGTTGTCATTCATTACATTACACAAACAGAAAATATAATCTTACTTCTATTGCATCTCCTCATAGTAACACAGGGGATTTGGAACAATTTTTAAACAATACAATACAATTGGTTGGATTATGAAAATGAAAAAGGAAGGGAAAATACAGCTGTCAGCGTGTAACAGATTGACTTGTGTTGTCTTCTTTGAAGTAATGCACAGAGGATTTTAATTTGTTTGGACAGTGCTGTTAAAGCTGTAGTGCGTAACTTCTGTCGACCCACAATGGGAATTCTGAGTAATCACAACAACACTGTCGGTGCATCTACATGAGGTAAAGCTTCAATGATTGAGCATGGATTTTCTACATTCTGCTGTACGTCCAGGTTTTTCTAAGCAGTAGAAAAAAAACAACTGAAACATTTCTTGGGCTCTTGGGATTTTTCTGAGCTCATGCGCCAGTGTCGGGGGGGCGACACCAGTTTGTAAACGCTGCCATACTGAGAAATGATGCGAATAGAGTTACGTGGAGCTGATAGGACTAATCAACTTTGTATCAATTTGTTTGGCAATGGCTTGATGTAACCGACATTCATTTATATGTAAATGTTACGCACTATAGCTTTAAGAAAACCTGAGGTTTCAAGTAACACTTGTATGTGTAAAAGATTTCCTGCAAATGAGACGAGTGTAAATACTATAATATATAAACTGTGTTGTACACTATACTTATACCGAAGATGAAAATGTGTCATCTCCGCCGCATTGCCTTCTAAACCCAAAAAAACACACAGTGACGCCATTTTTCTCTTTTATGCAGTCATAGGTCTGGAGAGTCAAGATGTTGAGGAAGAGGAAGGGGAGGGGGAGGAGGAGGAAGAGGAGGGGGAGGATGATGACGAAGAGGAGGATGAAGACTCTGAGCAGAAGTCGGCCAAGCGCCGGGTCTGGAGCTGATCACCTTCACAGAGGAGCAGGCTGCGGAGCTGGCCAAGGACCCTGGGGAGGAGGCCACGGTGTCGGAGCGCATCCTCTCTCAGTCGGCCGCCGAGAGGGACCGCATCAGTGAGATCAAAGACAAGGCCGTGGAGCTGGAGACAGAGCCCAAGTTCGCCAACTGCTGCGGCTTCTGCCCCAAGAGCTTCAAGAAGCCCAGTGACCTCGTCAGGTTAGATATATATCCTTACGCCCTTATATTTTATCCTATACGTCGCTCGATAGTCACGACACATCAAAAAATGTGCGTTTCAAATTGTCTTGATTTTCGTGCCGTTTATCGCGACGAGTGGGTGTGCAAGGCTTACTGTAACCGTGATCCGTTGCACAACTACTGTATGTCTCATGGTCTGTAAGGAGACACAATTCAGATTAATGTGGTCTTAATGAGGCAAGAATCATGACTGCGATTAAAGGAAAAGCAGCGTGAGCCTTCTTATGCTTTCCAACTATGATTTTACATATATTTATGTATATATCTTGTTTACATTTGGGTGGGAGAGCCGATGTAATGAATTATTATTATATTATTATCCTATACCCTGCAGAAGACAGTCTCTACTCCTCTCTCAGTCCTTGACGCTGTATGTCATGTTGTTAAACTGCTCAGATATTCAATTCAATGCCTGTAAAGATGTTCAAAAGCAACAGGTGTCAATGTACACAGTTTTGAGTTACTTAACGGTGAAACCTGCCGGCTAACCAAACAAGCTGGTTTGTTTACATGCGATCCTGTTGATTCAGTGTTTTAGTGATTTGAAGTCAACAAAGTAGTCCCCTGGATTAGCGACTTGCGCTAAGCCAGGGGACTACTTTGTTTACTTTCTTTTGGACTCACTAATGAATGATTGTAAAGAATTATGTAAGCTTTGGGAGGCTCGTGTACAGTAGCTCAAAACCTGTAGCAAAGGTGTTGAGTGCTGAAGTTTGTGGAGGCACCAAAAGGTAATTTGTATCAATATTGTAGCCTTCTAAATAAAACACACTAACATATTACAAGTCAAGGGTTGGTAGGTCTATGTCACAGAGGCATTTATGTGTCAGGCATCCTGATTAGAGATAAAGTGTGACAATGACAGAAGTCAGTAAAAGAAAGCACAGTCATGGTCATATGTTCAGCTCTGTTTGCACAATTGTAAAGGTTTTCAATTTTAGTAATTTTTTTGCAATTGCTTCAAGGCGCATATACCCACACAGGAAGGAACTAAAGGCATGAGATGGATAAATAACCAAGGCTGTATATTGTGTGATATTGTCAGTTTATATTATTTAATTCTTACAAACAAGAAAAATGCTGCATTCACTTGCTGTCCGGTCCCATTTGTGCTGTAACATATCTTGTCCAATGTGCAGGCATATCCGGATCCATACGGGAGAGAGGCCGTACAAGTGTGACGAATGTGGGAAGAGCTTTACGGTGAAATCAACCCTGGACTGCCACGTCAAGACACATACAGGTCAGAGTTGTATCACTAGAATGTTTTGCTTAATTAAAGTAGCCTGACTTTTTCCAATGTAACAAAATCCATTTACATGCACCTCAAATGCACCCTTAACTTCAAAGACATTGTGTTTGTTTTTATCAATACAGACAACAAAGTGCAAACTTGACTCATTGTGGCACTATGTTTTATTTTTTGTGCAAGAAATGGTCTGGCACACAATAACCACATGTCAAGTTCATAATTTAAAATAAAAGGAAATCCCCCGTTTCCAATGTCAATGCTAATGTTGAGTGGTATCAACTTTCTCCCCTAATTCACGGCTAGGAAGCGAATAAGAGTCCAAAAGATTGGACTATTTCTTTAACAATGAATGTATCAGAATCTGTGCGTGTACTGATTTCCAGCCCAACTGTATTGAACACTTCTGTAGCACTTTCTTACCCAATGCAGAATATTACGGGCAATCTTTGTTATTCCATAGCCGTTTGATATTTACAACAGTCGGGACCGTTTCATCACCTCTTCTCAAACAGTTTCAAAGTGTACAAAAAAATTACTTCTGAAATTTGGACTACAAAGAGAAAAGTCCATGCAACCCAGAGTTGAGTGATAAGAGTCCTGTTTACCTGTTTACCAAACCACTCTCCTTCCTTATCTCCGCAGGCCAGAAACTCTTCAGCTGTCACATGTGCAACACGTCCTTCTCCACCAAAGGCAGCCTGAAGGTGCACATGCGCCTCCACACCGGCTCCAAGCCTTTCAAATGTCCCTTCTGCGAGCTGCGCTTCAGGACCTCGGGCCACCGCAAAACACACATCCAGTGCCACTTCCGCCCCAGCAGCGACAGGAACAAATCCAAGCGCTTGGCCCTGTCTGCCGCTCACACCAATCAGGGCCAAGAACAGGGGGGCGTGTCAGGGGGCCAGGGCCAGCAGCACAGCAGGCAGTTTCCGAGGCCCTCCAACCCATAGGCATGTTACAAACTCCAACTCCGACAACAACATTTACCTCCCAGCCAACCACGTACTGACCGGGCAGTTCGACCAGAGTCTGCTGCAACAGGGACTGGTGGGACAGGCTATACTGCCAGCCTCCATGTCAGGTAAGGGGATGGTGGATGGTGGATGGTTCAGCACATGTACATTCAAATACACACACGTACACACAGAGAAGAAAATAACTTGTAATTAAAGATAGGGAAATTAGCATATTTTAACTGTGAGTGCGAGGTGTAAAGCAGTGTAGCAAGAAGACAATCAGGAGACAGTAAAACAGAGGCAGGTACATTTTATCATGCCAAAGAGATGCCGTGGGGTGCCATCATGCATGACCCAACAATAACACATTTGTATGCCGTTTGTCATTCACCTAGATGGTAATGTCAATGAATTCATCCCTGTTTGTGGGTGTAAGGGAAATGCACAGTTTTTTTTGTGTGTCTGCCAGTGGCGATTAGCTTGCAGCATCCACACTGTTGCTTAGGACTAGATGGATTTCGGTAAAAAAATGTTTGCTGCTGTATGTACTCCCATTTACTCCAATCACAAAAGTCTGGTAGCAAAAAAAAAATAGCTTTGAAGAGTCTTCTAACATTCTTTTGCGATGTTCTCTACTAAGCTTAGCTGCGAATTTGGAGGCAATCGAAACGTCCATGTGTCAAAGAAGGATATCTCTTAGGTCTCTGTAGCAGACATCTGAGCATTATTATCTCCAATCAAATGAATGGAAAAACTGTTTATTGGGGCTGGCTTTATGTTACGATTCAACTTCATAATAAGGGTGGTACGGAACAGTTGTGATTTTCTGAATACACAACTGTGCACATTGTTTCTCCCTCAAGCTCCAACTTCTTTAAGCTTCAGTATGTGGACTGAAGTATTCTTCTGCAGCCATGAGATTACTTTTCCCTCTGAACAGCTGGGGATGTGTCCCAAAGATGTTTCAAGTCATTGCTTTCTTTTTCTAGCTCGGACGCTCGCCCGATTTTTTAACACTATCTCTCACTCTCTTTTTTTACTGCATTTTTGAAAGAAGTTTAAAGTTTCTTGCAAGCAAAACTTCTCCCCGGCGAGACCTCTTCTTTTTATCATCTGGAAAGAGTTTGAATACATTGGTAGATTGTCATTGTATGCTACTTTATGAATACGATATTCATCTTATATCTTTCTACAGAGACATTCTTGCTCCAGCAGAAACCACCAGGGCATTCTGGTAGCTCAGAAGTGTAGCAGTGTGTATCATGTGCTGCATTCAATGCCTTCACATTTGGCCTTTGACATGATGACATGTAAAATGAAATCATTACCAGGAAGAATCATTTTAATATTATTTTTTTATTAGCAAAAAATTACATGAGTGAAGTATTAATTAACAATGTGAAATTTGTGTGTGTGTGTGTGTGTGTGTGTGTGTGTGTGTGTGTGTGTGTGTGTGTGTGTGTGTGTGTGTGTGTGTGTGTGTGTGTGTGTGTGTGTGTGTGTGTGTGTGTGTGTGTGTGTGTGTGTGTGTGTGTGTGTGTGGTGTGTGCTGTGTGCGTGTTGTGTCTGTGTGTGCTGTGTTTGTGTTTGTGTGTATTTGCAGCTGCTGGAGACCTGACTGTGTCTCTCCCAGATGGCCTGACCACTCTGGATGGATCCACCTGCAGCTGACGCCCGCCAACCTGGTGTGTCCCAACGTCCAGATCTCTGGCATCGACACCAGCAACATCAACAACATCACACTGCAGGTTAGAACCCTAAACCTCCCACTGAACCTACTGTTATTATGACTATCCAAGTTTTAGTTATCAAAAACTGTAAGGTCTTTTCTTATGGGCCTTTTCTTTAGTTCAGGGAATCGGGTTGGGTGTTTTGGTCTTCATTGTCGAGTTTACTGACTAAATTGAGCGTGTGTGCTCGGCAGCTTGTTTTTCTTTAGTTTTTCCCCAAGCCGTCAGACTATTGAACGGGGCCTGAGCTCACAACACACACACACACACCCCACACACACACACACCCCACACACACACACACACCACGGACTTAAAGGCTGAACTGTTTCACTGTGCAATAAGATAGCAATAGCACATCCGTGTGCCTTGAATTGTTTGTTTGTGTACATTGCTCTCATAACTTGTTTTTTTATTAATTGTTTATTTAGCTTACTATTTATTACTAAGTGTCTTATTTATTATTACTTAACGCCTCTCGGTAGATGTTAAATGTTTTGATGTCTCTGGGAGTGCTCTCTTAATTTGTTGTATTGTTGTCTGACCTTCAATATAATGACAATGAACATGAACTACGTTAGGGATAGTGTTTCTCAAATATCACGGCCAAGACTCACGGCCAATTAAGAGTCTCTGTAGTAGGTTTGTTTCCTCTTGTCTCATATCATTTGACCCAGACCTTGACAGGGAGTTTGAACCAATCTTTCACTAAACTACCAAGCCTACTGTGAAATGACCTTCCTTTCTTTCACAACCTCTGTTTGTTTTTTCTTGGTATCAATAAAGTTGTCTAATCTAATCTACTCGCAAATTAGCAACAATCAATTAGCTAAACATCAGAACCATTGTCGTTAGTTGTAGCATTTGAAATGAGCCAATGGAGTTATTTCCATTACCAGCGACACATACTGCAGCGTTTAATGTTAAAATGATTCATTTTAATTGAGCATTAACAGTTGAAAGTTAGAAAATGAATAGTTATTCCAGCAGTGTACACCGTTTCATCACCGTTTCACTCAATTACTTAAACAAATTAGTTCTTGCCAAATGATTTTTTTGGATGTGCTGGGTTGTATCACTATTCTGTTTTTGGTAGAGTTGTTCATAATAGTGTATTTTAGAGGCACATTACATATACATAACTATACATAAACACCATGGCAATTTTTTTTTGTAATTAGGAGATTCTGATTGTAACAAGAGGGAACTGGCTGTTTGTTTTTGTTCAAACTAAATGTGAAGCAATGATGGGGTCTAGAGGCTTCAACATCTATTTATGCGTTTGTTTTTCGCTGCAGATCATTGCTGTAGTGGTCATACTTGCTAACAATGGTTTGTGCTTTTGCCTTAATGTGACTAGTCAGTGTATATGCATTAAACCAAATGAGTCCTTCCAGTGGAGTAGAAATCTGCAATCCCACAAGAGCACAGCAGTTGAACATGATGAGTTTTGTTCAGTCGGCTGTAAAAGCAATAAATGAAAAGTTTGTGTTTCCGACACATTGTATTTGCACACTGGGGTTTCCAATCCATTCACTTATTATTAAGGAGAGCGGAAATTTCAATATGTAGCAACTAGGATGTTTTTATATTTTGTATAACTTAAAGATGAAGTAAGCGATTTATTTATTTAATATAAGTGTTAAATCGCTCTTTATTCATACAGTGATCACTTACATAATGTGCACGTTTCATAAAGCTGATCTCTCAGTCAGCTGCTCTGCATGTAATCAGCAATTAAACTTTTCGGGGATCCCAAAATTAATAACGAATCACAAGAGAGAACGCTACAAAGCGACACCTGTCTCACTCATGGTCTAACTGCCGGTGCATGCCAGAGCAACAGATGGGTGAATGTTTATGCGCCTACAATGGCGGAGCAGGTAAAAATCCTTCAGAATGTCTGTTTTGATGGTTTTTATCATGTTTTATCACACTTACTTATCTGAGATGATGCTAGATAACTCGCTGTTTGAAGACCGCAGTGCATTAATGTGGGGACGAGGGAGGGGACTGCTAAACTGACCATTCCGCTTACTGAACCTTTAAGGTGATTGTTAAATACAGCAATGTATCACTTATGGAAGATGAACGTATATCATTTTACATTCATAGCAGCCATACGCATAATAAATGGGATTTAAATTCGTCTGATTAAATATCCACATTACTAATTCTAGATGCATCGATTTGTTTGGTAATGAACACATATTTTAAACCAGAGGTTTTGGTTGAGTCATGACAAACATAAGTCATACAAAATCCAAATCCAGGCACTCAAGGTTGGTTAACAAAAATAAAAGGCCTTAAATAAATCAGTCAGAACATTACAAGTTCACCAACTACTTATTTAACTTCCTTAATCAAGGTATAAAAAGACAGAATCTGAGCATTTTAAAAGAGCTAGAACCAATATTTTTTTTTTAAAGTCATCCCAGAACACATAGGACATAATAAAGATCAAATTAATTAATTAGTACAATGTGTTCTCCATCACAGATTGAAGTTTTTAGAAAGCAAAAGTGTCAAACGGGGGAATTTTCCTCAATGATCTTAAAAAGTTTTCCTCACCATTCTCAACAACCCTTCCACTTAATCTGAAGTAGTGCTTCTTTGTCCTTGCAGATCGACCCAGCCCTCCTGCAGCAGACCCTGCAGCAGGGCGGTCTCCTCTCTCAGCCCCTGAGCATAGACAATGGTCTGGTGTCTCATGCCGGGGGTCAGCTCATGTCCTCTGGAGACCCCAATGTGCCCTGCTAACGTAGTCATCCACCCTCTGAGCAGCCTGGCCCTGCAGCAATCCAACATCACATCCGGTCAGGTCACAATGTCTGGCCTATCGGAGCACGATGCTACTGGTACGTGTGTGAGGGCCTTAGCTGAGAAGATTGCTAACTAGACAGTAGGAGTGTCCTCGACTAAAAATGTGCATAGCCGAATCTGGTTGGTCCAAACTTACCTATAGTCGACTAATGCTATTTTATTTCCTGCTTATTGATCCATATTGTCATATCCCACATTGGCTTCATATTATCATAATAACTTTATATTGCGAGTTAGTCTACCATTCACGCACAAGGACAGGCTTGAGTTAGTTTCAAATTTGTTTCAAATATAATAGGGTGATATGTATACCTCAATAGGTAATGCATTGTGAGTTATTGGGAGAATCCAAGCAATTCATTGTTTAATAAGGCATTCAGCCCTCCCCTCCCCCATATAGCCAGAGCCAGAATAGCATGATCCATGCTTCATATCCACATTTTGCAACTGTGATATTGGCAGTTGAATCAGGCTCCATACAATTTAATTGTTTGTTAGTCGACTATTTACCTCTCCTGAACAGTTCTCTGGTAAGATGAATTGATGATTTGTGCGTTCCTTTGGATTGTGCAGGTTCTCAGGACCTTAGCCATGTGATGAGCAGCTCGGGGCTGATAACTGGAGGCTCTGGCGGTCAAGAGATCACTCTGACCATCAACAATCCCAGCCTGTCTCAAGCCCTGGCCTCAGCTTCATGTGCCAGCAATGGAGGAGGAAACCCTCAGGAGATAACCCTCACCATATCAGGTATGCACCACTTACCATCTACCTCAAAGGGGCCATCAAAAGTACCTATAACCTCTTAAAAGAACGCTTTAAGCTGGATCTCACTCAAAGCCACTGGAACTTTTATACATCATGTCCACAAAGCTTGCAACAGCTCTGTGTAATGTTTGTGTCCTTGTAAAAGCAACTACATACAGGTTACAAAGAGCTACTTTATAAAACAATGTTAATAATGATGTACTATATTATGGAAAATGATCTATGAATATATAGGTGGAATATAAAAAAAATAGTACATTTACTCTAGAACTGTGCTGAAGTACCAGTCCAAGGTATGTACTGTATAGCTTACTGTCCATGTTGTCTTACTTAATATAAACCTATATTCCATAACATACTGTATCAGAGGCTTACATTGTGCTTTCACTCCACTGCATTTGTCTGACGGCTTTATGTAGTTACTTTTCATATTAATTTGTCATTTTTTAGTGCAGCAGTAATATAATACCAAAAACTCATATACAGTGTATCAGTTACAAACAGACAAGGACCCATTTCTTTTTAACAAGTTGTGAAACTGACAAACAAACAGATGAAATAAGAAATCCCCCCCCTCCCTGAGCATCTGAAACAAATGTATTGATTTTGAGAAAAAGACAGAGAGGAAAAAAAATACAGATACATTTATTTCATTGTGATGCCGCTTCATGAATCTAGATTAAAAGCCACAGTGGTAGAGGTTATGAGTGATAAACAAAGCCCCTATAATCCACACCCCCACCCCAGCAGTTCATATATCAGCCGGGGTGGAACACTGTATGCTCAGTGTAGAGGTAAGCTGTTGCTATATTAGTTTTTGTGTGAGCCCCCTTGAGTCAAGGTGGATCATGTCCTGCTCGCATGACTGGAGCCGACACAGACTTTCCTCCAGGAGTTCTATTAAATTCAGTATTCTGATGTATTTATTGTTTTGTGTTTCAAATACCGTAGACCAAGGCAACAGAAATATCTCAAGTCCTTTTCAGACCCTCTCTCACTTCACAACACTATACTTCTTACACAATTACATTACATTTTATTTAGCTGACACATTTATCCAAAGGGACTTCCATTAAGTGCATTCAACCATGAAGGTACACATGTTCTATTCCTATCCTATTCTACCCTAATGCGAGAAAAAATACAAAATGTAAAAAAAAATATATATAGCAAATTTTTCTCAGAGATCTGAAGTAAACACAAAATTGCTTTCCTCCATCATTATTGCAGGCCAGGATCTGTTGGCCCAGCATAGCAACCACAACGGTGGCGATATGAACGGCAGCATCAGACTGGCATCACCACTCAACAGCCAGCCCACCACCGCCACCCTGACCATCACCAGCGACCACCTCCTACCTCAGGGCCACGCCCACACTGGAATGACAGGTCAGGACCACACATATAGTGATTGTGTTTGTATTGATAGAGAAGAGAATGTATCCACAATTGTTGTTATTAATTACTATTCTCTATCATACATTTTTTTACCGACATGTTTTGGGTCATAATTTATATTTGTGGTGGTCTTAAAAAGGTCATAACATTTCTTAGATTTGACGGTGCAAGAACCCTGTTATAGACATCTGTGTTAATTATCTACATGCAACTAGAACGGCATCTTCTCTCTGCGTATTACATTTAAAAAAAACTTATCTTATTTTCCTGAAGCAGCTTTCAGAGTCAGAGTAAGACATCCAAAGGTGCTTTTGTAACCTTAACAACACTGCTTCAGTCATTATGTTACATCAGGATGCATATTGTTGGGGACAAATTGGACTTGTGCTGTTTGTCTAAAAGCAGGTTACATAAGGTAGCTAGTGTGACTCAGGCCACCAATAACAAAGCACATATTGAAAAAGGCCTCTTTTCATCAACACTTTTACTAAAAAAAAAACTCTTACGCAAGTTTCTTATTGTTTCTTCCCTCTATCCTTATTTGTACACTCACTGTCAGCCTTGTAATCAACTCCTAACAGTAAGCAAATCCATCTTACATCCCTTATTTAATCAAATTAACTGAGGATCGGGGTGTGTGCCTTCTTATACTTGGAGAACCCTGCTTCTCCACCAGGGGTGGCTCAATAAAGTTATAGACTTGAATGGAATTATAATTTGCTGGAATCCCTCCCATTAAAAGTGTATTCTCTATCTTTTCCACGCTAGACTGCTTTTGAATGTCCTTCTTAAAAATTCAGGGTTACTCAGAAGCTGACCCGCTCTCATTCAGTCCATTGAAAAAGGCCTCTTTTCATCAACATTAAAAAAAACTGTTACGCAAGTTTCTTATTGTTTCTTCCCTCTATCCTTATTTGTAGACTCACTGTTAGCCTTGCAATCAACTCCTAACAGTAAGCAAATCCATCTTACATCCCTTATTTCTTATACTTGGAGAACCCTGCTTCTCCAGGGGTAGATCAATAAAGTTATAGACTTTAATGGAATTATATATTTCCATTAAAAGTTTATTCTGTATATTTTCCACTCTAAATGGCTTTTGAAGGTCCTTCTTAAAAATTCAGGTCTACACAGAAGAGCTGACCCGCTCTCATTCAGTCCATCCCAGTTTGACACTGCCTCACTCTGTGGGTCTTGGTCAAAGCTCATAGTAAACCATGTTTGACCCACAACAAGTCACCATTAGTGACCTGCTCCAATCACTCCTCACACCACTTAGCTCACAGCCACCACTTTAAGCCAATAGTTTGGCAACAAAGTAGGAGATAGCCAGCTGGCTATTGCGCGAATATCCCCATAATAACCACTAGGGCAGAACTGATTTAAGTGGCCGTCCATATGATGGCATGAGTAATCACGCTAACTAAGTGGTCCTCATCTGTATCACTGAGAACCGATGCAATTGCTCTCGGCATATAAAGCAGTGATTCTTGAGAAGTGGGACAAAAAATACAAACCCTATGTTTAGGCAAATTAATTACATGTATGTTTCCAACATATACTAAGCTACTGAGCTACACTTTGATACAACCTCCCAGCTTTTATCCTTTTTATCAAAATGGGCTTTTTACCTTGCCATTTCTTATTTTGTGTCAACATCGTCAGACACCAAAAACACGAATACATTTTCCCTCAATTTATGCTAGACCCATGAGAAGAATTGTGATCACAAGTATTCACCAAGACTGACAGAGGCCACAAAACATATTTTCAAAATGTATGCGACTATAGATATTTTATATCAATTTTCCTCTATGTTCTTCAGTTGAACTGTGTAATAGAATGTTTACTTTAAAATTAACAGCAATCAGGGGCGCCTTTAGCTCAGCTGGTAAGGCGTCCCCCCCATGGGCCTCGGCCAGCAGCAGACCTGGGTTCGATTCCAGCCTGCGGTCGTTCTCTGTATGTCACTCCCCTCTCTGCCCCATTTCAACTCTGTCTCTACACTATCAATAAAGCATAAACATGCAAAAAAAAATGCAAAAGAAAAGAAAAAAATTAACAGCAATCAAGATGTTTAAAATTTCAAAACACATTCTCATGTTAGGTGACTGGTTGTTAGATTTTCATTTACCGGTAAATGTTTTTACAAACATGTTCAACCCTGTATAGACATCTGTGCTGTGATAGCTCGGGGATTGGACCCAAAAGCAAAATGCAGAACTCAGGAAGTCAGTTTTCAAACAATATTTATTGTAGTCGAGACCAGCGACAGGCAGACTGGACAGCCGGGTGGCGTAGCGAGCATGGGCAGGTGAGTATCCAGAAACCGTAGACAGGCAATCAGGAAGGGTGAACGGCGGAGGCCAACTAGCACAGAAGAAAAACGAGAGCAGAGTTAGTGACTAGCTCAAACTGGAGAAGAGGAAAACAACAAACAAAGGACTCAGTAAACTCGGGCATAATACCGCTCTGGTAGGTAGTACAATCTGGCCCCGAATGACTGGAGTCCAGAGGCTTATGTAGAGAGGGTCTAATTAGCCAACAATCCTCACCTGGAGCAGTCTGCCCAGGAGTGCAGCCACGCCCACATGCCAACACAGAGACACACAAGGGGGAGAACAAGAGGAAGAGACAGACAAGGGAAAACAAACAACACACAGAGGAGAAGGAGAGGCTGCCATGCCGTGAGTCATGACAATCTTTGTTAATTATCTACATGCAACTAGAACGGCATCTTCTCTCTGTATATTACATTTAAAAAAAAACAATCTCATTTTCCTGAAGCAGCTTTCATGTCTTGCAGAGTCAGAGTAAGACATCCAAAGGTGCTTTTGTAACCTTAACAACACTGCTTCAGTCATTATGTTACATCAGGATGCATATTGTTGGGGACAAATTGGACTTGTGCTGTTTGTCTAAAAGCAGGTTACATAAGGTAGCTAGTGTGACTCAGGCCACCAATAACAAAGCACACATTGAAAAAGGCCTCTTTTCATCAACACTCTTACGCAAGTTTCTTATTGTTTCTTCCCTCTATCCTTATTTGTACACTCACTGTCAGCCTTGCAATCAACTCCTAACAGTAAGCAAATCCATATTACATAGATCAATAAAGTTATAGACTTTAATGGAATTATAATTTGCTGGCATCCCTTCCATTAAAAGTTGATTCTGTATATTTTCCACTCTAAATGGCTTTTGAAGGTCCTTCTTAAAAATTCAGGTCTACACAGAAGAGCTGACCCGCTCTCATTCAGTCCATCCCAGTTTGACACTGCCTCACTCTGTGGGTCTTGGTCAAAGCTCATAGTAAACCATGTTTGACCCACAACAAGTCACCATTAGTGACCTGCTCCACTCACTCCTCACACCACTTAGCTCACAGCCACCACTTTAAGCCAATAGTTTGGAGTAGGAGATAGCCTGAGATATCTCTCTATGTGTGTCTCTTTCTCTCTAAATCAATACAAAACCCTTTCTGTCCTTCAGATAGGACAGGTAAAGATGGTATAGAGTAGAGATATTCAAAACAGCAGTCATTTGTAGCTACTTCAAATACGAAAGAATACACAATATAGTGCATGTAGTCCATTCACATGGCTAGCACAATACGTGAGCATGAATGCCTACGCATGAGAGTGACTTTAATTCTTGTTTCCTAAATGGTTCAAAGGAGCTTCTCTTGCCTCCAGCACCAGTCATAGACCTCAGGATGAAACATTGATGGAGAGCCTCTAGAGTCTCGGTCAATGCCCTTTCTCATGAAACAGTGCACCAAGGGGTGTGCTCCCACTGTGGAGTCATCAAAGTGCAGCCTGTGTGTGAAGCTGCAATAGCTGCCAGACAGTCTTTCATGGTTGAAAACAAAGCTTGCAATGGAAACTTTTTTCGGCTATTGTACACCAAATCCTTTATATTTCTCAACAGCAGGCTTCTGAATTTAAGCTGGGGACTGTCTGTCGAGTTTGGCTTATTGTTTCTAGCAGTTCAGTTTTAGCTAGCTAGAATGATCACTCTTAACATTGTCGTCTATGTCTCCCCTGTCAGTGTCCAGCCTGCCACACAGCACCTCCCTATCACACACTGCTGCGTCCCAGGGCCTAGTGATGTCATCAGGGGGCGTGGTCGGGGATAACAGTGTTACACTGACACTGGCTGATCCTCAGGTGATGCTGGATGGGGTCACTCTAAACCTCAATGCACAGGTAAAACAAAATGACATGTTAACAACGCACACAGTGCCATTACTTGCTTTATTACTTGATGGAACTTCATATCATGTGTTTTTATCGTTTTTGATCTTTAGGGTCAGACTTATCCTGCGGTGTTGAATGACCCCAGTCTAACAGGACAGTCAGCCGGCTCAGGCCAGCAGGTCATTTGTCAACTTGTCAGCCACCATTCACAATCCACAAACGGAGCGTCTGACAACGGATACAATGTGAGCGGGGTTTGTCTTGTATGTGTAGTGCAGCTATATAAGATGTAGCTGCCAAACAGATGTGGAAGTCTACATTGACTAATTGAGCAAATGCTTAAGACAGCAGCACAATATTCTGCTGTGATGGATTAATGTTTACCAGTGGATTTTTATATTGCCATGAATGGAAATGAGGAGGCTGCCTGGAAGTGAAAACTTCAACATGTTTGGCTGTAAGACATTTTCCCTTTTGAAGACCAGACCTCGTGAAACTCATTATATGCAATGTAAACGTACGTTAAATATGGTAAAAATGGTCAAAAGAAAACTATTGTTAGGAAATATTTTACATTGCATTTACATTTATTGAAATTCATTGAAAATGTTTTGGTACAGGATATGAAATCTTTTACTCCAGACTCAAACACTGATTTAACAACAAATAAATGAATATACAAACTTGAAATCGGAACAATTTCATAGTTCACATCATTAACATTTTTTACATACATTTCATTTCATAAATTACAAAGCAGCTCTATTAGTGGCACATGACGTCTCCTGATAATCAGAAATGTATCCAACCTATTCTTGAAAGCGTTTACTCGTGCATTACAATTATTATTATTTGCACAATGCTTGCATACAGTAGGTTTGAGCTTTTGTGGCTTACTGTAAATATATCACTCGCTAATCTTTGTGTGTGTGTGTGTGTGTGTGTGTGTGTGTGTGTGTGTGTGTGTGTGTGTGTGTGTGTGTGTGTGTGTGTGTGTGTGTGTGTGTGTGTGTGTGTGTGTGTGTGTGTGTGTGTGTGTGTGTGTGCGTGTGTGTGTGTGTGTGTGTGTGTGTGTGTGTGTGTGTGTGTGTGTGTGTGTGTTCCAGATAACTGAGGACCTCCATAAGGCTGGGAAGAACATGCAGACGGAGGCGGATAGGAACCAGTGTTACTACTGTAGCCAGGTGTTCCAGAACGCCAACACACTGAGACGCCACTGCAGACAGGCTCACGGCAAGGACCGCTGCCACGTCTGCAGCCTCTGTAACAAGGCCTTCAAGAGAGCCACACACCTCAAGGTAAGGAAATGCTGTACAGGACTTTGATAATAAACAAGTAAATGGTAAATGGACTTGACTTATTGAGCGCTTTTTAGCCGATGTTCTCATCCCCAAAGCGCTTTACATTTCTTACCACATTCACCCATTCATACACACGCTCACACACCGATGGAAGTAACTGCCATGCAAGGCGTTCTCTGAACCATCGGAATCAAATTTGGGGTTCAGTGTCTTGCCCAGGGACACTTTGACATGTGGCGGGGAGACGGGGGGATCGAACATACGATGTTGCACTCCAGAAGACCCACTTCGCCACTGCCAGCTCTTACTGTTGATTTACATCCAGCTGCTGTCTCCTTTCTATAGACAAAGTGGCCACTTGAAGAATTTGTATGTGAACGATAGATACTCTTTAGGTTTTCATAAAAACAACTTATAAACTCCTAAGACACAAATCGTATTTTTATTCTCGGTGCCCCCCCTACCCCCCTTGCAGAAAATAGAAAGAGCAAGTGAGGAAAGGGATGAAATAAACAAGATGCTGTCTCACCATTTGAAGCAAATATAACAGTAATTCATAAAGTGGCATTTCAAGACTCTTACAATCTCTCACTCTCACAATAACAAAACACTTCAACTAAGTGGTGTTTTTCAGCCGTCTATAAGGGAGAAGAACATGTTTGAGATGCAGGACAAGGCTTTCCTACACAGGCAGTACCCGCACCACATGTCCGTTTTCTGAGCAAAAGCCACTGTGCTAGAGTGCTTTGACTATGGGGGAAAAAATGTGCCTCAACATGGGGTGAGTGCTAACTGTCTCTGAGACCTAGAAAGTAGTGACACACTGAGATGAAGTGGGTGTCATGGTGAGAGTGACCGAGCTATATCCTATCCTCAGGTCCCACGGGGTGCTCATTAGTTCGCAACAAGCACTTTGATGGTTGACTTCTGGATTTTTGAAAAAAAAAAAGCCCAGCGGTGTTATAGATAAATAAGTAACACTGTTATTTTCATTCTGCTGGCCTTTAGATAATTATGTTGCAATGTAATTATAGATAAAGAACCAAGAAAACACGGATTTATAATTAGGGAACATGGAATTGTTTTTGATGATAACGTTCTTCGAATGAACTCCAGGCACTTTCTACTTCAGATATATTAATTAACTTATGATACTGTATTTCTCTATCTACTCAAGCAGTACAAAAACAAAAGTGTAAAAGAAAGTTGTGTATTTTTTATGCTAAGCTAATATAGCTTCAGCAGTAGCTGGGTTATTGAGTGGGATCAATCTTTTCATTGTACTCTTGGCAAGAATGAAGCAGTGAAGCAGAGAATTACTTGGCAATGGAAATTGTTTTTTGATTTTAGGTTGAGTAGTTTTTGTGTTGGGCTCTTTAAGAACATTTGTTTTGAAAGTACATTTTTTGAGGTTTTTCCCAAACGTACTCAAAGGCGCTTCTATAGTCACTGCCTGCCATTATGGCCGTGAATAGCCTCTAAACTTTCCCATCTTCTTGTAAACTTGGTGCACTTAGAGAATAATGCAACATAATTTGCTTATTAATTAACTTCTTCACAACAACAAGTTTATTATTCCAGTGTTATTTTCCATTTCGGTCTGGCTCATGTTTGTCGTGTTGCAGGTTCAGTATTATCATCAGTATTCTGGGTGAATATCTAGGCTCTTTCAGTCCTTTTATGTATTCGATAATTCTCAAGCAACACAGTGCACTAAGTTTCTAATTTGGTTTAATCAATATCTGCCGAGTTATTTCTCATTAAAAAGGCTCAATATGTTCTCTGAAACAAGATTAAGCAGTGTTACAGTGTGCTGCCTGATTCTCCTTTTTGAGAAGTTAGTGAGTTATATGATCAGCCATAAAATAATAACGAGTTAGGATAGTCCCGTCTTTCAAAAGATTTTCTTTTTTTTAGGCCAAAAAAAAGTATAAATAAATGTCAGTACAAAAACGCAACAGCATCTTTTGAAGTTATTAATCAACAGTTACATTTTCACAGAACATTCCACCATTGCAGTTAACCATTATTTTCATGTTTGATATATATCAGGGGCCGTATTCACAAAACATTTTATCTTAGCGCTAAGAGTACTCCTAAGGAGCACTAAAAGTTCTTAGTAAGGAGTAATTTCTTAAAACCTATTCACAAAGCTGATAAGACCAACTTTTACTAAGGAGTGGGAGGAACTCCTAAGCTAAGACTAGAGGGCGGTGTTGACCCTGTTGCTATGGATGATGTCATGTTCATACCTTCTATGCCCACAGTGATTGGCTGAGAGGGAATGAGAGCTAAGAGTGAATTTATGATAGAAACACTGTGGGAGATATCCATATCGTGTCGCTGTATTAAAGTAAATAGTTTTTATATACAATTAATGACAAGTGACACTGATTTAACATGAAACCAAGATACTGCAGGGTTTCCCACACATTCGTTCAAAATTAACCTACAAAAGCGCCACATAGGTCTATTCATTTTAAATTTTACAATGATTTGAATCGTAAAAAATATCCTCATTGAACAGCTGCACGCCATGCACTCTCACTGTATTTCTCTCAACGGCGGACTATGCAGCAATAGTCAGACAGCGACAAACCAGGAAATTCACAATTAAGAAACAGCCGGCGAAATCGTAAAGTGCACGCGGAAGGAAAAAGGCGAGACGCGCAACTATACAGTAGCGGACCTGTGGAACGGAGGAGATACTGCGAAGCGCCACATATAGGCCTACCCCTAGTAACAAATTAAACCCAAACGTGACACCAACAGTAACTTTCAGCGCATCGTAAACCCAAAGCAACTGCAGGAAAAGGAACTTAATAAGTATTTTCTTATATAAATGTAATAAATATAAATGTGTCATCATTTCTAAATATAGCTTTACTAAGATCATTAAACCCTTACAGCTATTAAGGTACCTTTTGTAAAGCTCACTAGCATTAAATCTCTCCAAAACACCATCAAATGGTTGTCTGTGAATTACTCTTAGTGACTTAGAGTCCTCTCGAGGACTCCTAGCTTTTCATAGATTTAGGAGCTAGTTTTAACGCTAAAATGCTTTGTGAATTACACTTATCTTAAAAAGTTAGGAGTCTTAAAATTAGGAGTGAAACGCCCCTTATTTTTGAGAGTTACTCCTAAATCAGGACCTTAGGACCTACTCTTAGCCTTAAAATGTTTTGTGAATACGGCCCCTGATGAATTGAGTCCTCACTGAATCATTGTGTATGTCTCTACAATATGTCACAAACCTTTAAAAAAATATAAAAAACCCATCAACATTTCTAAGGATTTTTCTGCATTCCAAAAGACCAGATATACAGTTTATTAATGGACATGGCAAAATAAAAATATAATCTCTTATTTTAAAGTCAGAACCGGTCCTCATGTATTTACTGGAAAATGACTCAAGCTATTGAAAAGTGACTACACAACTGTCAGAATGAATTGTAGATTACTTTATAGTAAATAATAGTTTCAGCTTTACTTAATATGAAGTGTATACCAGTTTTGTGTGTTTTTCAGCAGCTCTAACCCTAAACTCTATGATACAAATATCAGGTGTCAAGTAACCATGTAGGTGCCCTCAAAGATGTGCAAAAGCTAAATTATTCTGTTGGATTTTTAAGTTTTCCCAAACAGTATTTTGTCTATAAAAAAATACATTATTTTAAATGTTATATCATTCATAAGTCAGCCTTTAAGACACACAAATGTTAGTCAGAGAACCTCGTTTACAGCCCTAGACACAAAGACGACGTGAACATAAGCGAAAAAGAAAAGGCTGTCCAATGAAATTATCTTGATTGGACAGCCTCTGTCCTAAATCGGTTCAGACAGTGCGTCACTTTTCTCCATGGGGCAAAATGACTGTTCTCTCTGTTCAAAGTAGTGAGGTTTGTTGACTGTGTGTTAGACTGTTAATGGTATACCATACCTTTTTGTGAACTGTCTCCAGGAACATGAACGGGTGCACCAGCCTGGCCCATCACCCAGCTCCCAGAAGCCTCGAGTTTTCAACTGCTCGTCCTGCGCCAAGGCCTTCGCCAAGCGCAGCCAGCTGGAGAGACACAACCGCACACACACAGGTAAAGAGCATTACACACAGGTTTGGACAGTGTATGTCATTAGAAACACTTTCTCTGTATGATGAATTTCTAAACTGGTTAATGGAGCACATAATAAGCATGTTTGAATCTATTGTGAACTGTTAGGTGCGGCCCCATTTGGAAGAGAAACTAATAGAGCTTGGCGTCCCGCTGCTTTTTTCATTATAAACTCAATTTAATTATTAACTAAATTCCTTGAGCTTTGCCATGATTACTTATGTGCAAGATCTGGAAGTTCTCAAAGGAACTACTGCCATCATCTTCAGCCCAGTGGATTTACTTTAAATTATCCGGGCACACACATAAAGTATGCAGGGAGTGTGTGATCAACGCTTTTCTACATGTAAATAGACATTGGTGAAAAAAAACTATTGTTAAACATTAATTGTGAACGTCAGAGTATGGATTATAGTAACACATTAATCTTTTGTTTTTAAATCCACATGATGACATTAAAATTATAGATCACACATTTTACACAATGTACAAATGTGGCAATATGTGGGAGGACACACAAAGGCTTGTATTTGCATAATGGAATAAAATGACAGCTGGCCGTTAAAAGTTTGGCTCAAGCAAGCATAATTGCTTTTCACATAGCTTGCATTACAATGACACAATGATTTATTTATTTACACAAATTACAACACTGCAGCATACCACGACCGGAACTTTCAGCATTATTACAATGCGTTAAAATGAACGGACTGATTATAAATGTGTTTGTGTTGTGTGTGTGTGTGTGTGTGTGTGTGTGTGTGTGTGTGTGTGTGTGTGTGTGTGTGTGTGTGTGTGTGTGTGTGTGTGTGTTCTGTGTGTGGTGGTTTTTTTGCTGTAGGCGAGCGGCCCTTCAAGTGCAACCAATGTGACAAGGCCTTCAACCAGAAGAGTGCTCTGCAGGTGCACATGGTCAAACACACGGGGAAGAAGCCCTTCAAGTGTGAGGTGTGCAGCATCAGGTTCACACAGAAGAGCAACATGAAACACCACATGAAGAGATCCCACGGCTACGGTGAGCTACATCGACTTAGTACACACACACACACAAAACCACACACACACACACACACACACACACACACACACACACACACACACACACACACACACACACACAACATGTTGGTAAAGCTATACTTGTGAGGAACATTAATTGACATTATGCATTCACTGGGCATCAAAACTAAATGCCTAACCCCAACCCTCACAATACAATTAATTTAACATAATTCATACCTGACACTTAATGTCATAACCCTCAAACAGCCCTTTTAAGGCCTGGCCCAAAGTGAGAACCTGGCAAAAATGTCCTCCCTTTCCAAAAGATGTCCTCACTCTAAAAAAGGTCTAAAACTCAAGTTGGTTTCCATAAAAATAGTTGTACAAGTACGCACACACAAAAACACACACAAATAAACACACACTCGGAAACAAATACCTAGCCAGCTGTTTGTGCAGCCGGGCAACAAAAGACGGCAATCATCTCTCCTATTTGTCACTCTTGTCAATGTCCTCCCCGCTCGCTCAGGTAACGATTCCCTAAAGGGCCAGGGTAGAAAAACCATTTATAATGAATTCCCCCTATTCCACACACCATCCACTTTCCTTAGATAACAGACACTATATTCGCAAGGCGCTGCACATTACAAAAAAGGTGTCCCCTAAGGACATAACAGTGTCTGGGATAGTCAATGATCTGGTAGAGCAGGAACAACCGTGATGACACGTCCATTGGTTGTAATCATCTTCGGCATAAGAAGATGTTGTGAATGTTAAGTCATTAATGCTCCTCAACTACAGTCTCAGTTAAGGGTTTAGGCTTTGGTTTACCTCGGCCAAGAGTGTGAATAACACACACACCACACCACGCACACACACACACACACACCACACACACAGGTACGTATTGAAGATAACCTAAAAGGAAGAATGCAGACAAATCTGTTCTTGAAGGCTAGATCCACAGAAGCATCCATACTATTCCCCGGGTGGGTGTAATAAAGTCAGATATGAAACACTGGCTTCTCTAGTCCCACTAGAAATAAAGCTGGGACTCTACAAGGTCAGTACAAGCTGAATGAGCTCTATTAGGGGGCTGAGAAAGAATCCCTGAGAAGTTTAGAACATCCAGACATAAGTGTCTAGGCAGGGAAATGTATCAGACATTTTTCAGATACTGTTTAAGTTTGGAAAACTTTACACACACCTTTAATGAGAAAAGAAGAGTTGTGTTTGGATCCGAGGTCATACACATGGAGAGAGCAGACCTTACAGTTAAAGCCCCCTGATGTGACGGCACACATGAAACGGGTTGAAAAGTATGTGGGACAAGTGGCAAGTAAATTGGAAATGTCAAACAAGCTGCCAGTTCAGCCATGTTATAGTTATCGAAATGTCTTTGCAGAGCAAGTCATTGCATGTTCATGTGACTGTAATTTGCAGAAATGCATTTGGTGGTATTCTCTGGTTATATTTGGTTACATGTTATGAAAATATTTTTAGTATAACAATAATCGACGTGAAATTAAAACACACAAGGTCATCCTTAAATAACCCTCTGCTTTTTATCCTAGTGAGTATATAACAATATAAACAGGCTGACTGTTCTGCAATGGTAAAGGAAGGCTGACTGTGCCTGTCTTCCACAGACATTTTAGCAAAGCACTCAAGGGCTTTAATTGTTTTTAATGCCACTAAGCAATCTGCTTCACTGTTCCATTCCTGCATTAACCTTCTTCCGCTAGGCCGTTTGAAGATGAAAGATAATTTGAAGAAAAAGCGCTGCAGGTGAAGAGTTGTTCCAATTCCATTATCGTAACAACAATGTCAATGTAAGGTTGGACTATAGCAATGGTCATTTCATGGACGAATTAATGAGGTCTGGATAGGATGCCTTTGTGTCAGTACATGCAATGTTCTGTCTATAGAAAGCACACATTATAATCTAGTGATCCCCCTGGGTATTTGTTCCCTGGGAAAGCTGAACCAAATCAAGCATGAATTCTTGGTAAATATAGCAATATCTCAGTTCCCTGTATCCCACCTATGACCTCGATAATTGTAGGCATGTCCGTTGCTGGTAAAGTGGTTTAAAAAGGTTCAAATGAATTATTCGATATTTGTTTAATTTCTATATTGATGCGTGGCTGTTAAACCATTAATGTCAAAAAAGGGAGACTTTGCTTGTGGTGAATACTTACATGTGTGCTCGCAACTAAATTAATATATGTTTGATGTAGAGATACAAATATAGAGGGAGATAATTAAGTGTAAAAGTCATACTCAGTTGCATGGCCTGCAGCTGTAGTAAAAGAGTGTCTGAATCTCTCCGCCACTGCCATGACTTTGTTGTTTCTTATTATGTTTGTGTAATAGTGTACACTGACACATGGGCTTATAGTATTAAGTCTTAAATGAGACTGATGGCACACAGGGAGAATAGAATAGAGTTAGATATCAAAATATTGTATTAGTGAGGAGGGGAACATTGCTTTTTGACAAATGGATGTTCTCATCAGCCCCAGCCATGGTTTTTGTGCACTCATGTGTGTTGATGGGCTTTTCTTCTAGCTTTCAAAGCTCTTGTTTGTTCCCATCCAGAGGAGTGTTCACCAGCACCTGACTGAGTCCGCCGAGCTCTTCTCATCCACAATTTTGGGATTGTTTTCTCCAATGAAAAGTGCTTTACGGGGGCGCCCTTAGCTCAGTTGGTAGGGCGTCCCCCACATGGGCCTCGGCCAGCAGCGGACCCGGGTTCGATTCCAGCCCGTGGTCGTTCTCTGCATGTCACTCCCCTCTCTGCCCCATTTCAATGTCTTCTAATAAAAAATGCCAAAAAAAATCTTAAAAATAAATAATAAATAAGTGCTTTACAAATGAAATGCATTCTAATGTTCCTCCCCTCTCTTGTCTCTCTCCAGGTCAGCTCACAGACGTGTCCCTGAGCCAAGACGACACTGACCCCCAGCAGAGGTGACTCCTGACTGGACCTGGAAGTGGTTCCAGAATCATCAACGGACTGGCAAAATGTCTTCCCCTGACCACACACACACACAACACACACACCACACACCCACCACCACACACACACACACGCACGAGTCGCTGAGTCAAAAAAAGTACTGTGCAGTGTACTGAGCACTGATTGACTTTTACGATTTGCCAAACATGCTCCTCCTCCTCTCTAAAGGGGTTATCAGATTAGAAAGAGATTGACGATATGGTTGATTGCTCCACTGTGCACGGAGGGCTTGTACCCTGCTGTTCATCCAAATTAGCAGTGAAGTACGGGGGGAGTCTGGTTCCCTGTGATTGGCTTAATGACTTTCATTTTGTTTTGCTCCTATCTGATTGTCATCAATGTGATGACCTCCGGAGGGGTTTGGCTCAATAAACACAGGCATCCCAGAGAATTCCCCAGTGTGGAGATACAGGCCCCTTTCATGCTGACTCTGTAATAATAACAGCATAGAAAGCCTTTTTTATTGGTGTATGATGAAATCTCTCACTTCTTTTTTTTACATGTTTATACTGTACATATTAAATCTTGAAGGGAAATTAATTATTTGTTATTTGCGGCTTGTTCCATGTTTGTTTTAGTTAGTAGACAGTCGAGCTGTGAGGTCACGGTTCTGGATCTGCCAGCTTTGAACATGTCAGCATTGTTTTTTCCCTTCCATCCATTTTGTAAATAGTAATAGTTAGATTGCATATATTTTCTGAAGATTCCTCCACGAATTGGATTGGTTGGAAATATGTCATTTGAACATAATGTTGCACTTGTTACGATGCAAAGCCAATGTACAGACGAGCAGCTATTTTTTCCTCCCTGTTTGTTTTCCAGCTGTATTTTCTATTGTCCATAATAAATTAAGAAGATTAAAGTAATTTTTCTACAAAATTCAACTTGCATTTGTTTTTTTTATTGTTTCCTGGACATTATTGTAGAATCATAATATTTTCATTTTCATGTTTTTAAGAATGTAATTATTATACACTTTCTCAGATAGTTAGTTGACGGGGTTGATACACATCTGATGTCTGTGCATTAAAGGTATCTTGTGGACTTTTTAACCACTAGTAGCGCTAGAACATTGTCTACACAAGTTGGACCCTGTTTTGTTGTCCTACTCCTGCATCCAGTTTTACACTATTCTGCTGAAAGTAAATCAAATCAAATCAGTTTTATTTGTATAGCCCAAAATCACAAATACATCTGTCTCAGTGGGCTTTACATTTCATACAATATGATATGATACAATATGATACAATATGACACCCTGCCCTTACACCCTTAGCTCGGCTGAGAAAAAACTCCCAGTAAAAACCCTTTACCGGGAATAAAAAAAAATTGAAGGAAATCTCAGGGAGAGTCAACAGAGTAAGGGATCCCTCTCCCAGGACGGACATACTGTAATAGATGTCATAAGTAGAGAAAGTAAAAGATGGCAGTGATAATTGTGGTGTGCCGAAAAGGCAAGGATGAAGACGACTGCAAGCTAGCAAACATGGATGTAACAATATATTTTTTAGGAGAATTGCTTTGGCAGATGGTGAAAACAATCCTTCAACATGTTTTGGAACACCTTGAGGATAAGCACAATACTTTCATGTGATTTAATGTAAATAAAACTTTGTTAACGAGAAGACTATAACCTACAGGGCACTTTTATCACTGGAGGATTAGCCTAGCAAGAAGCATCAAATAACACATGCACATAACTCCCCATAAAGCAGTGTGTGGTGTTTTGGCTTGTGAAGCCGACTGTAGGCCTGCATGTAATAACTCAGAGTCCCTGTTCATTTGCATGGAGGACATCATGTGCTGACATTGCAGGCTGTGCTAGCACACAGGGCACCAGAAGGAAAATGCAAGGTTGTAGGCTAAAGCTCAAACCTTGCAAGGTGGTAGCCAAACAAAAAGCAGCATGTGTTTACATAAACCTGACATAAACCAGCCTTAGTTCAGGTTTGATGTCTCACTTGCATCTGAAAGCAACACGCCAGAAGAGTCCCCTGCCTTGATATAACATGGGCTGCTTTTGGTCTAGAAGCTAACTGCTAACACTTTATTAAACAAACAAGATACAATGTGTTGATTGGTGAGCTTCAAAGGGAGCCATGTCTTCTTGTGGTAAACTAGGCTAATTGTCTGATTCCCCTCCTGGATGTAGCTCTACACTTAATTAACACACAAGAGGGCTATCGATCCTATCATGTAACTTTTGGCAAGGGAGTGAATATGCATAATGTAATTGAGGAGCCCTGTCAGGCCTGTTTTTCTGAGAAACTGAATGTTTTTTTTTCTTTCTTTTTTTTCTCTCTTACCACACTAACTTTTGTCCAGATTCAAAGTCGAATTCATACAATAGGTAAATTGCTGACATTTGCATTTTTTTTAAATTAATTTTTGAAGAATCAATACAACACAAATGTGTGTGAAAATATGACCTTATATTTATAAGGACTGAAAGCTGTTTTGTAATGAAGCAAGCATTAGGTAACCATTAACCTACTTTTCCTCTGTGGCCCTTTTGACACGATGATTTGAAAGTCATATGTGTTAAGTTATAGGGGAGGACGGGGAAATGTGAGGCATCGGGTAATGTGAGACACCCCCTGGCTGTATCTAGGACACGGAACACATATTTGGTCATGTGAGATATATGTTTTCAAGCCCTCTCATTTCCCCTTGGCCATGAAAGAGAGGACCTCATGTGATGTTGTAAGCATGTTTTTTTCAAAAAAAAATTGTTTTTTGTAAGTAAAAGTACATTTTCTTGCTGTCAACTTAATTGATTGTTGTGCCTAATCAAATTGATTCAGGTAGAAAAACTTCTCTCACACATGTTGATGAACTACCAACATATGAAACCATGTGATGATGATAACTGAAGATTAGCCTGAATTTCTGAGAGAGGTAGTTTTTTCTCAAATTGTGGCAGTGGGGTAAAGTGAGACAAATGCTGTGGGGTGAAGTGAGAGAGTGTCTGTGCCCTCCTTTAGGTAGCAAGGAGACTAGTTGAAAAGACAATGTGGGCTGGAGGTGGTGGTTATATGGTTGAAGGGGTGTCAGCAAGGGCATGGTTTGGCACGTATGTATGTGGGGGACAGGAGAGTGACCTTTAACATCGATATGACTCAATAGAAATATATCTTTATTCAATGAATGATCCCAATAAAACAAATGCAGAAAAAAAGACTCAAAAGATGGAAAATGACAGCTGGGTCTAGTCCTGTTCTGAGTCCCAGACTGTTCTGGTTCTGATTGTCTTTCTCTGACCCCCAGGACACTAGCTGGCTCTAAGGGTCCTGTGTTCTGACCCCAGACTGTGTTTTAATCTAACTGGTTATATCTGTCATTTGAATGTTAATTATTGAATATGAATTGTTGTATTTGATCAGTTACTTTCAAGTGTTTAGAAAAACGTTTTGCTTAATTGACCAAACCCCATGATTCTGTTACTAGTCCGACATTAGTTTTGAAATATTTGGTTTTCAAGCTATCTGGATTCTAACTGTTACAATTGTGTTGTTATGGTAGTTTCAGAGTGTAAAAAGTAAGTGGTTCAGTTTACCCCCTTGATTTTTCTGGTCTGTCTCAGTTTACCCCACAGCTGGGGTAGTAGTGAGACACATGACAACTTTTTTTTTAAACAATCATATTTTCACTGCTCTTTGTCTTGAAACTAATTCTGCTAATGCCCATTTCTAGGAAACATCCTGAATTAATGGGAAATGTGTAATTTGAGTGATAAATAATTTTAGTTCGCTTAGAGGGGAGCAAATGTAAAAAGTTCTCAGATTACCCCGTTCTCCCCTATAAGCTATTCAGTGCCACCACAGCCAGCCTTTGTGATTTGTCTTATTTACACATGACATACAAACACACATATGAGTAGCACCACTTGAGCATGAATGGTCCATCAACTGATGAGTATAGCCCAGAAAGCTGAGAGTGAATGATAAATACAGCATGAATAATGGGTTCTGGCTTTCTGATAGAAACTGTGTCAAACCTTTGTCCACTGTGTTTTGTATTGACCTAGTGATATATTTGTCATCTTCTTTCAGTCTTTCTGTTATGTTATTATTAGCCTATTTATTTTTTTACATTGCGTAATTCGCAGTCGGTCGTGCCACGCCGGACAATAACACACTTCAGAGGGCAGAGAAGGAGTATAGAGTTGGTTTTATAATTTTTATTTTTTATTCTCAGTTAAGTGGTCATGTTTTTATTACACATATATAATAATGAAGAGGATCTTTACATTCATCACGGGGTCCATTCAGAAAAAAAAAAACACTGCACAGCACTCACAAGGCATCAAGCACGCACAAACAGTAGGAGAGATGAAGGCAATACAGATCACACACGCCTGCTTTTACAACACAGTTTTTTATTTATTTTGGAAGATGGCTGTTTTTGATCAGCACGAGTGGTAGTGCCAACTTTTACTTCAACTGACTTTTGAGAAAAAACACTTAAGTTAGTTACAGAGCACCTTTTTGAAATTGTGTTGTGTGTTCACAGGAAGGAAGACAGCGCACATTGTTTAGGCACTTGAGCAAGTTTTTGGTGATGATTTACAGTATGTGTGAACTGATAAAATCAGTGAAAAGAAAGAAGAGAGCTAGACTATTGACTAAAGCGAGAGAGGGAGAGAGAGGTTTGCAATCAGGCGTCACACTTGCAGCACCAACATCACACTTTGGGGGATTTCAGAGTCTGGAAAAAGTTGTAAGAGGGTGAAAAAATAGCGCACTACGAAAATAACTTAGTGAGAAAAAATTAGTGTATGGCAGTATCTTGTGGACCAAAACAAGCAAAATAAAAAAAATTACTAATTCATCTGTTTCACTAGTGCAGAAAATTGATTTAGAAGGTTTAGAAATTCAACTTTGCTTTTTAACACAAAATCCACAGCCAGCCTTAGGCCCTTTAACGACAGACATAGACATAGATCGACGTAGACATTCAAGACATGACACTTAACTACAAATACGACATACAGGGAAAAAACATTATGACCCAATGGCTCTCGTGAAAATGTAAAACATGTTAAAAATCTATCACAGAAAAGATTTTGGGGGGGGGGTACGACAAAGACAAGTGCGACAAAGACAGAAAACCGCTCCTTAACTAGAACTAAAGCAAAACCACCCGGGTCTTCTCATCCAATCGGCAATAACGGTGAAGTCAGTCGGACTTTTTCTTTAACACCGGCCGTGTAACCTTCAACTGCTCCCAGGGGGGCCTGCTTCGGTGTAGCCTCCATTTTGTTAAGAGAAAACTCTTTCGAAAGACGTCAGCAAGAAAAAACTCAAGCACGAGAAGTATACAGAGAGCCATGGCAGTGGGCGAGGGTCATTCAGGGCTGCACACGTGAGAGGCTTCAGGATCAATTTCAGCAAACAGTTCACACCAGTGATGATGACTGCACAGACTCAGCACAAAAGCATACGTGGGTATAGGGATGGAGGGAGGGGGGGGGGCAACAGATTGTGTCGCTATCTACCAGCCAGAGGGGTCGGGGAAGGTCATGAGGGGTTTAGCGTATGTTAGCGTGTTAGCATCAGGTGGTGGAGGAGGTGGGGGGGGGAAGGTGAACGAAGGGGGCCGACAATATTTCCTCCTTTTTTTCTTCCTCTTTTTTCCCCACTTTAGTCCCGTGTTCTTGAAACATCTGCCCTCGTGCTGTTGGATAGTAGAAGGGTGGGACTTCAGCGCTTGGCTGGAGAAGCACTCCTGCTTCCCTGTTGAAACAAGACAAAACATAATGTGATAAGAAACGTGTGGAGGTGACAGATCCAAAGGTCTGGTTCTACATTGAAGAACTTCTCTGACGATTTTTGGACTCTGACCCATTTGGTTCATTGGTTATTCCACTCAATGTGTGATGAGTGAGAACCTCAGTCAACAGCTTTCTCAGAAAGGCCTTAATCATGTTAAGTGTAGGCAATAACTTCACAGAGCTACATTTTACTCTTCACCATTGATGATGGCATCATCTAGCTTAGCCTATTTGTCATGTAGCTTACTGTGTAGAATAATGAAGTTCAAATGAAAGGTCTTTGTGAAGAATAAAGAATCCAGGTTTACCCGGTGTTTCATCAAAGCCTGAGAGTTGTGTCACACGTCATTGAATGAAAAGTAACTTTTTGGCTTTTTTATCTGTTACTTTTATGTTCTTCTACTGCACAATGAGGCCCAGGGCCTAACGTCTGGAAACGTCAGAGTAGTTCTTTAACGTGAGAAATAAGCAGGTTAATATGTCTGCTGGCAATTTTGCAGGTACAGTTATGGAAGCCAATGATAAACAAACCAAAACAATTGTTTTAAACCATATAAAAGGGTGTTTTTCAAAAGATGCTGTAGATTTCCATTGTGTTTCCAACAATAACAATACATCCTGTGTTTGTTACAAAACGCTCTCTGAGACTGTATTATACTGTATTATACTTGTCCCATTAAAAAGAAGGAAGAGCAGAGGAGATTAGAGAAATGAAACACATCTATTCCTCTTGTGAGGAAAGCTTTTTACTCCTGCTCATAAAACAACGGCTGAGCTTTTTCTTCCAACCACTTCAGATGGAACTCATTATCCGCCATGAAAAAAAAAAAAAAAACTCCCAACAGCCCGGAGAATTTAAATCTGAAAGCAGGGAATGACGTGTGTCCCATTCATTAAAAAAAAGTTAATATGGGTTAATTCTCGTTCCCCCGTTTGGACTTTGTAAGCCTGTTTTACGTGTGTGACAGAAGCAGGAGTGATATAGTGTGATGGCATCAACACTAAATAGTCTTATATCAGAAAGATGCCAAACAAGCTTTACCCGAAGTTTCTAAATCTCCAGAGCTCTTTTTTCTCTCTCGTAGCTCAGTGACGACAGTTTAGCCCACAACACATGAAGGATGCAGCTCAGGGGAAATTTGGATTTTCTCTCTGTCCTCAGCTAATTTGCTAAACTAACTAATAGACTATGGACTACAGGCAGTGAGGCTGGCTAATTAAAACCTGACAGAGGTAGAAGTTTGGCAGAGTGTGAAAGCCACCGCTCCCCCTCCATGACGTGTTAAAAACAAATCAACTCAATCACAAGCCTTCTCTGTAAATTGGGAAGTCAAGGGCTTGTCAGCTTGTCAGAAGTAAGTGCAAATGAACCGTGCTAAAGCTGAAAAAAAGTTTGGTGAATGCTCCAGTATCAGATGTCCAGTGTGGGAGTCAGAACTTCCATCTGTGCTTAGAGAATTTTGAATTTCTTTTTTAATAAGTTATCTTCATCAGCGTCAACCTGTTCAAGATACTTGAGTTAAAAGAAAACCAATTAACTATGTTGTGTTATTATATTCTGACCAAAAACTCAATCATTCCCACGTCACTGTATCTGTGATCCTGTGACGCCTACAATATGTTAGCTATATCCCCGCTTGACCCTTTGGGAACTGGATCTACCGTCTTCAGCATCATGTTATCAGCGCTGGTGGAAAACAAAAGCTTGGAGCATGCACAGTGATCAATCTTGTCTCTGAAAGCCTCGTATTATTATGCTGCTGCTGTGACAGTAGTAATGAGATTAGGATGTCTTCAAAGCATTTCAAACAATGCCCAGTGAATTAAAACTCAAGTTTCCCTCCATCACGTATCGGTTACTCACTCTGCCGCTGATATCATCACTAAGGCGGGGGGAAAGAAATAGAAACAGGGGCAAGAAGTGATTATGGAAATATTACATTTTTCCAATTGAGATTTCATTTCGAGAAGCAATGCAGAGATGTCCCGGCTCTATACACTTTGAAAGTGTTTGACAAATCAATTTGTGTATTGTTCTTTTACCATTTTGAAGATCCTAGTCAGGGAGCCCTTGCCGTCCCTGCAGCCTTCTTGGATTTAGCAGACTGTGACTTCTGGTCGCCCTGGAAGAAGGAGAAAAAGAGTAAGCATGTTAAAAGAGTCGTGGGGATATATGGGGGTTAAGACTTGGCTGACCTTTGTGCAACAATCCCAGGTTAATTTTTTGAATTCAGTGGGGTGTATGGAGAAAAGAGAATGTAATTCATAAAAAAGGTGTGATCCAATGCTTCTACAAAGAAAACAAAATTTAAACAACACCATGTATCGATTGCTAATCCAATTGTAACCCACTTTCATAATATAATGGTGCTGACTTTAAGGTTCTCATCCATTTTTTTTTGTGGTGTGAATTATGCATGAGTCAAGAAAGCTACTGCATGACAGAACATTTTGATATGAAAGGGCAAAACGTTTTCTGCTTTCATATTTTGTAAAAGAAGAAAAATGGAAATTGTTCTTGCATAAAACAGTACCATGATGTCTTCATCCCTTTATTTGACAAAAAAAACAAGAGATTATGGACTGTATGAAAATCATTGGAAGTGATGGTGGGGTCTTAACCTTATGTGTTACTTTATTCAAAATGTTGTATCATTAATGTTTTAACTGAAGCCAAACACATATACACAATGGTTTTTTTTAAAATTGTGTAGCCCTAAATTTCCAATGTAGGCCACATATGCTAGTATAAAAAAACATGACAGAACATTTGCCCATTGGATATGGGAAAACAAGTACACCCTTTTATGATCCATGGTGCAAGTAAAAGTAATATTTTTATATTATTTTAGATTTTTGGAAGTGATATCTACATTGCAGAGGAGGGGGAATGATCCAGTGCTAAGATAAGGATCCTCTTCTGCTTTCAAACGATAACATCAGACTATCCTTCAATAACCCTGAATGTGAGATAATACCCTCCCCCTTGTGTGACCCTTTGTTCCACCCAATTAATTTTCATACAGTCCCTAAGGAGAGTGTTCTTTGTTTGAGCCGTTTTGACTGTTCCCCTAACAACCCCTCTGCTGCTTCCTTATTCAGGACACAGGCACACACACACACACACACTCCTGCACACACACACACACACACACACACACACACACACACACACAGCATGAAGACCTCAAATTAAGCGCTGATAACGTCACCAAATGAAGCAGAAGGCAGACTTCACTTCACATCCACCCCACAGAGGAATTTTTTGGAAATGAAACAAGTGTAATGAAAAGGCAGAATCATCATGGCCCCATGTTATCATGCATATACAATAGGCACACACACACATGATGTGGATAAGTCACACTGCTACAGCTACTAAATGGAAAATGGTGTTTTTGAAAATGGACTCGGTCGGAGGAGGAGGAAATGAGGACGTTATCGCTGATGTATGGACAGATTACAAGCAGCCGGAGTGGGTTGATGGAAACTAAATGGAGACAGAGGGAGGGCATCACATTGGAAAGGGGTTGACCTCACTTGCCCCCCTTTCAGGTGTAATTATGCATTAGAGACCTCTGTGTTTTTACAGTTATTTGAACCACCTACCAGGCCCATCTTGGCTGCTATTCCTCTCCACTGGATGTGCAGAGAGACAAGAGACAAGGACAAGAGGTATAAAGGGAGTGAAATAGAAAAACGTGGGTCTTACTCAGCGCAAAAGGCAGGATGGGAAGGAGAGGAGGGTCCGTCCAGGGTAGGGGGGAGGTCACAGGGTGTGTATGGGGAGACAGGGAGCAATATGTGGGGGAAGAGGAGAGAGGAGCAAGGCAGGTGCTCACAATCAGAAAGAGCACAAGTTTAGTGACATTCAGCAGCAACAGACAGAGCCAGGAAAAACATACAGCCAATAGAAAGTAAGGTATGAAAGACACAAGTTCTAAATGCATCATTATATGAAGATTTTGATTTGATAGTGGCATGTTGTGTGTTTTTTATTCATAAACTTTTGCAAGTTTCTTTTAAAATGTTATGTATATGATGTTTTTAACAAATGTATATGTGAACCATACACGCAGTGATGCTCTGCACAAATTAAGTTCCTACAGATGAAATAAATGTTCATTGAAATGAAATTAACTATAATAAATGGGCTTGAAAAAAACTTACAATATTTACTGAAATCAAATATAAGAATGTTCCTGTTTCTATATATTTATATGATATTGATGCCTTAGACAAATGCTCTTCATTTAAGTACCAAGGTCGTCTGTTTATGTATTCTATTGTGTGATCATGATTTTTTTTCAAAAGCAGCAATAGAAAGCAGACTCACCCTAGACTTGGGTGGGGCAGGGGAAACCTGAGGAGGAGTTTATCACAGAGAAGTCAAGAGACTTGACACAGTTTGCGTTTGTGATAAGAATGACAAGCATTATTGACAATTAAAGAGACAGACAAGGAAGGCACACTGGAAAGGCATGGTGGCAACACTGCTGATGCGGATGGCTATACTCTCTCAGATGCTGTGAGGGCTTCAGAGTAAAGGGCCTGTATATATATATAGTGGGTTGTTTCTAATACTCACGATCGTGCGGAAGAAGTGGACCACAGCGTTCTCTGCTCCGGCCTTCTTGCGTGGGGAAGTGGCAGCTTTCTGAGGGGCAGGGGAGAGAGCACCACGGAAAGATCCCTGGGAGAGAAATAGAGCGGAAAAGGGAAGGTTACAATAGACTTTCATGTTAAATAAATGTACGCTATATTCCCCAGACCAAAAAAACACTAACCTTTAACTAGAGCTTCACAGGGCCTATCTTTGATACTAAATTTAAAATCAATAGTTATAGTAGTATTAGCTCCAGTTGCTTCGTTGTACTTACCTGTTGAACGCTGAGAACAAAAATGCAAAATCACTCACTTTTTTAGGCATATTGTTCAAAGGCGTAAATTGGGTTTCTGAAATATGAATTTATTTGTTATCAATTTAATGAATAGGGCATATTTTCGTGTGATATTTGCTTTCAGGTCATGTGAGGATGCATGACGTTATGTTGTGTTACTTAAAAGCTTGTTTATAAGCATCAAGCTTCAACAGCAGAAAGTCCTGCCCAGAAACTTGACGGCCATTTTAAATGTTTTCTTCCCACACCATCTGTTCCATGCAGCTGTGGCGCTTTACAGAAGACTCCACTGTGTTAAAGTGGGAACTTTCTCTTTATCCTTGAAAACTCCTGGCACATAGTCAGAAGTGGCTGTGCTGATATGCAACGGCTAGAGAATTTGATTGTATTTCCATGATCGGTGAAAGATCTACTGTTGTCTTCCATACTGCCCGCAGATGTTCACCCATTCAGCAACATTAACAGCAATCATTTAGCAGTCATATACAAACAACCTTTATACACGAGGCATTAATAAACAAATTAAAATGGAACAAATAGAGCGGTTTGCAGATGTCAGGATTTTCTTGTAGATGGCTTGATCTTTACAAAGTACAAATCAATGCAGACCAGTTTTTTAAAGTCAGAATGTACTGTATACAGGGTATGCCAGCGTGAGGTGCCTATAGGTTAAAACAACTGGTGCAGAAAAAAAACTCAAAAAAGCCCTTTTAACTTGTGGAAACAGCACATACACAACACACACACACACACACACACACGTTGAAAAGTACACAGAGACTGAGAAAAAAAACAACCTCATTTCAACCCACTCAGTATGCTACCTTCAGTTATTGTTGCCGCATTCATCCCTTTCTCCGAGCCCGCTAATGAAACATGAAAATGTACGTGTGTTTATTTTGTGTGTGTGTGTGTCTGCTTGTGTGTGTGTGTGTGTGGGGTGGGTTGGGTGAGGTGAGGGTGAGGGGGAGGGTCGAGCCGTGAATGATTCACATCCATTATCTCACATCAAATAACCTTAAGAACAAACCAAAGAGCCGGGGAAACTTTAGTTCGAAAATGGTGCTTTCGATTATACTGCACGGTCTTTTGAGGTCTTTTGTTAGAATGGACTAACTAAAGATCAATGAATGCCCAAAAAAACAACAACAAAAAAAAGCATCTAGCTCTGTGTTGATGTCAGCATGGTCTCCAGCTGTGTAGCTGCCCCTAGTGCTTCAATAGTGACCACTTAACGATGGCCTTCTGAGTATGTTTCTTGCCTGGTTGTAAATGATGGAACATGGAGGCAGAAGACTTTGAAAAACCTTGAGCAGTGACCATACATTGTCGTGACCATTACTGAAATGGCTGTGTCATAACGTGCTTGGCGGCTAAATGTTGAGTGTATTATGCCACCCCCTTCACATTTCTTCTCAAACTCTCCCTTCAGAAGGATGAGAGAGAGAGAAGTGAAAAGGAGGTGAGACAGAAAGAGATCATTTCGTATAGAACATTGAGCCTCAAATCTGTGTATCTGGTTTCGTGAAAGCTTTCATCTGGATTTTCCCTGGATGGACTTTGATTCAGATAGGGGCTCTTGTCCTTGTCCATTCCGTCAAGATTACAATGATTGCTCAGGCTTACTTTACAGTTCTTCTTCTGTTTTTCTATATAATGTGGAACATTGAAGAGGACGGATACAGCAAATTACTTCCAGGCCCTTCAAAAGACCTAATTATAGTTAAGGAAGCGGACTAGACAGAATGACAGTCCTTAAAGGAGTATTTCATCAAGCTATATAATAATAGCCTTAGCTTCTTATCTAACCCTGTTCATTGTCAACAGTTAGATGAGAAGCATATCAGTATCAGTCCCATCACTATCAGTTAAATATGAAGCTATTAAACCAGGAGAAAGTTAGCATAGCTTAGCATAACTGGGAAACCTCCTGTGAAGCTGTGCTTTGCGCCTAATGCTAACACAAGCAAAGCAACATGCTCGCTATGACTGTAACATGCTTATGTTTAGCATGTAAGTCTATGCCTATATAGTGTTTAGCATGTCAACACAAGTATGTTAGCAAGCTATCATTTCAGTCCAGGGGATCACTAGGCCTAACCCAACATTTGCAAGGGTGTGGGAAGTGTAACATTAACGCACCACATTTCATGGCAGTTCTTATGTGGTAGCCTATCGCTATCGCTACAGGAAAATGACTAAATCAGTGGGATTTGTCTGGGGAGCAAGTATGTCATCAAATAGTTGTTAATTGAGCAGTTGACATTACCATCCAAACCAACTCAATAAGTAATGTTTGAATTCAGTGCGCCAAGCTAGCTAGCCGTTTCACTGTTTTCAGTCTTGTGCTTAGCAAAGCTATAAGCCCAGAAAAGCTAAATGCTTTCCATTTACTTTTTAAAATATTTTATCTCGGACAGTAAGCTGGGCAACCCTTTAGACCCTTCTGCTGTCACTCATTCCAGACACCCACATAATGTAATCTAGATGAAATGAGGAGAGTAAAAATAAAAACACCCAGTAGCTCATCGCAATGTGCAGGACATCACAACTGCGTCTTCTGAGATTCTAGAGGTCACATGCTGGCCTGGAATATGCTTCATTATGGATGATGCTAAATTATTAATCGTGAGCAAAGGAGAAGACTTTTAAATCATCAGTCAGTGTCTTCATGGATGGACATCTCATCTGCCTCTAGCCTACTAGCTATAGCTTCACTCTCTTGGCTTTGTCGAGACTTGCGATTAACCTTAAGACCCACCGAGAGGTCATTATCTAGAAATCACATTAGGCCTCACCCGTAGAACTGAAAGAGAAGTGGATAGGGCATCTTCATTTTTGTATTTACTCACAATCTCAATTTACCCCCCCCCCCCCCCCCCCCTAGTGTTAGATTGTGCAACCTTATTCAAAGAGAAGAAAGGAGTAAACAATTAATTTAACTCTGGGGACTGTCTTTGTTTTTGTAGATTGCATTCTCTCATATTCATGAACAGAGGGCGCCCGGGGGCCAATCGATCTGGCTGACAATCACAGCAGCTCCGTCTGGCAGCGTGGAGACACAAAGATGGCAGCCACAGCTCGCCATCTCCCCCATCAGAAGGCAATCAGGTCGTGTGTGTGTGTGCCTCGCAAGACCAAAGACCAAAAAAATATATAAGGGAGGCTAATTAAGCCTTTATCTGTACTGTCGGATTGAAGTGATGAAGAGAAAGGCAGAACAGGCTCCTTTTGTTAGGGGCTGTATGGATGGCAATGACTGGGGTGGAGGGAAGTTTAACATAGGATAGTAGATATATAAAAAGTATATAATACAAGTGGAAGGTCCAAAACAATATAGCCTATAATAATGCGACTGCATCATAAAGAAATAAGGTATAGCATTCAAGACAGACACCCTCAATCCAAATCATTTCCATACAGTCCCTTAAGTGTGGCCGATGAAGCCGGCCTGCAGTTTGTTCTGCGCTATCGATTCGCAGCTTGTATTTCAAATGAAATGAAAACAAATGTCTGTCCAAAATCCCTGTCAGTGTTGTTTTTCATCTTGCAGTAATTTCCTGCCACACAGGGGCCTGGCTGGACTTGGGTTTTTTTTTCGTGCTCCATTCAACCAAGGGATGAATACAGACTCCTAATTTTCAAATAGATGGAAATTGAAATTAGTGTGTACCCAACTGAAGTTGTGAGCTGAACTTTTGTTTCCTCCTGTCAAAGAAGTAATCCTTATGCAAAACGCTGCCGTTCATGCGTCAAGCAGTCTTTAGACACGCTTTAAAAGACTCAGCCTTGGCAATACTTTCCCCTCCCAATCTGAGTTTAAATGAATGAATTTCAATTCGCTCATGTCTCCCCGGAAACAAGACCTATCAGCTTGTGGTCGATCAGCGAAAGGCGTTTTATTTTCCTCCTTCTTCGTCATTCCATCTCTAGGCTCACACACAAACAAGCCGAGCCAGTCATCCATTACGCAGTCATCGCTATCAGACAGGAGATAAACAGCGGCTCTGCTTTCCATAAAGCTGCTGCTCTGCTGCCATAAGGCCTTTTTTTTGCAATATGTTAATGTGACTGTGATTGAACTGTTGAATATATCAATTTGTCTTGAATTTCAATCATTTTAAAATCAGAAGGAGTCAGAAATATCAGACATAAAGTTTGGTGTTCTATGTCTCTTGTGGCAACAAAAAAAACACACACACAGCTTTTACCAGTGGTTAGGAGAGCAGTTGAAAACAATTTTCTTTAAAACAATTTTTTTACACAAAATGAACCAAAAACAGAGACAAGAAAAGCCAAACATGTATTAAAGCAAAAAAACAAAACGAGGACAGTGCTGAAGGTTTTTGTTAAAGTTGTTTTAATCAAGCAATTATTTCAAAAAAGAACAAAGCTTAGAACAGGTTGAGGTTAGGAACAGGTCAACCGGTCACAACAGTTCACACATCAGATACAAACGGTTACAAAGCATCCACCGCAAAGATGAAAAAGGCGTTTTTTTTTAACACAACAGGGATCGGCACTGATTCCACTGCTGTTGGTTTTTTAGACAGACTCTCAAAGACACGTGAACCTGAGGCCAGCTAACTGATGGAGAAGGAGAGAGCCCACCTCTTCATCCAAGACACTGGGGGTTAGAGTGACAGTATCACACACAGGTTGTGGTTTTGACTGTGAGCTAGTTCTGCTAAAGCCTAATTCAATCACTCCTGCGTTTACACTATATGACGGATTTTGTCTGCCATCCAACTAATTATTATGCAAATAAAGACTTCCCCATTTTAAGAGTCTTCCTTTCTGCTCAAAAAGCTAATGTTCATGCAAACAGCATTTTTTTTTTTTTTTAAATAGCAAGTCATTATTTTAAATTATCATTCAAATACATTTCCTTTTCCTGCAGTTTTTTCATGTCCTGAGGTTGGAGTAAGTATTATTTTTTTTGGCATCATCTCATAACTTATGAAGTATCTCTTCAATCTTTTCATCAATATTTTCTCAAAGCCCAGACTCAAGCTTGGATTGTTAAAATGATGTAAAATAAATGGGACAAAAAGACATAACAAGCAAAAAGGATCAGTTTGTAACGAGCTGCGCACCTGCCAGATATTAAAACAATTCATCATTACCTAAAAATAAGCATACTTAAGATTTAACACAAATACTGACGCCTCAAAGTATGCATTATGAATGTTGAAAAAAAGGGGTGGGGACCGGCAGCGAAGATCAGAAATTAAGCTGAAAAAAACATCTGTCCTAACGTAGGTGGGGCGAAACTGTCGCTGGAAAAGTAAAAGTTTGGCAGCAGAAAGTTAGTGCAGCTTGACATCTATATGTATTGGTAGAGGCAACGTAGGTGGGGCGAATCTGTCTGTCATTCACTTTAGATGCGAACACTTATTGTTTGAAGGCAAACCCTTGGTGTATACATAAATATAGATTTTGTACAACTTTTTTTGTTTTTTTAAGTAAACTTGTCATTAACACGGAGCAAAATGTACAGTTATATGGCATAAAGAATAATGAAAAAAAAAAGAATCAAACAAATACTGCAGGAAAATGGTCACTAGCATTATCTAATGAAAGCTTCACAATTTGTTCTCTTGACAATTTCCCTGAACATTGCGTGAGTAAGATTTTACAAAAGCAAAAACAATATCTGAATATACAGTATATATAAAATCACCTCTGACATAAGGCGTTGTGTGTGTGTGGGGGGGGGGGGGGAATGCATATTTTCATGCTGTTGATTTCTTACCAATCGCCTTGCAAAAGCTATCTGATTGGTGGTTGGCTGATCAGAACATTGTTACTATAAGCTTATTATAAGAGAGGATATTTTGTCAGCAGGATTTAGTTTGCCATAGCACAGCTTTCCTCAATAACCAATATTCGCAAAGTCCATGCTTTAAGTACATAGTCAAAAAAGACTCATGTTGGAACATTTTGAGTTCCCTTTCCTCTTTGTGAAAGCGCTACCTTTGGGATTTAGCTTCAGTGTGTCACAGTAGTGTTGTCAGGATAACAAGTGTTTCACTGCTAGTCAATGCTGCCGTCAACTATTCGCTTTCAACACATTTTGGTGCTGAAGCTGAGATGCCATGTTATCACCACCTCCAGAGGGCGTCACCGAGTGCACTGCCCACACAGGGCTGACAATGGGTGGTTGAAACAACAGTGGTGTAAGTCTTGATTCTTCATAACTGTGGCAAACAGTGCCAACAGCAGACCATTGTGGGTCCCAATCTGTTTTAAACTGATGCACACAAACTGGTGCCAGAAGTACAAAAGGAACTTTCCCCCTACAGCAAAGATTGAGACCTGATCAGTAAGGTTGACTAGATTTACGAGCATTTAAAAATGAAGGTATCTTGACAACACTACAGTATAATGTAATGATAAAGCAAATTCAGGCTCAAATGCATCATAATCACTTGTCTACAAGATAAGCCTTTTCCTTAATTATACAATGCAGATATTTTCCCAAGCAGGGGATGACAAATTGCTCCAACTCTAATATATCTTAATATGTTTAATATACATCTTATATCTCTTTGATCATTGATAGCATATTGCGATCATTGACTTTGAAAGTGACTTAGCGGACTGCTGTAGCCGTGCAAACAGTGGAGAAGTAAGTTCCCTGCTGTGGACTTACTACAGGTACAAAACTCCAGAGAAAGAGAGAGAAATAAACTCTCCTTAAATAAGCCATTTCAACTCTCTGCAGTTTGCCTTAATGCCTCAACAAATTCCAAATAAAATGTAGCAGTATGACATCTTAATGATATGGGCAGGAATGTACAATATCTCACATCCTCAGCATAATCATATAGGCAAGTACCTGAACTGAAACACGCTTCTACTAGACTCCAGTTCGACAAATGTTTTCTAATGAACAAACTTCTTAACGGTAGCAACGAGTGAACAAACCCATCAAATCACATCAACAAAAGAGCAATGTTTACTGGAGAGAAAAATGCTACTAATGTCAGTACCATTCAAATAAAATAAAAAATAATAACTACAGTTCAAAGAAACCTTTCTTTAAATGATTCAAAATCACAGCCTCTTTGTAATAAAAAAATGAAAATAAAACACACCCCCATCCAAAGTCATTATCCAGTGACAATTGGTAACCTCTATCAGCCAGTCAATGTCAATCACTGAACAACTTCGGATCACCATAAAAACAACAGTAAAACCAACAGAAATCTATATGACGAATATGTGGCAACAAAATTCTTACAAGGCGTTTTTTAAGAATCAGAAGTAAAAAGTGGTTGTGGGAGCGAAATCAGTAGAATCAAACTGAGATACACGAGACATCTTCAGCGCATGTCTCTCCCTGCTACCTCACCTTGCTCTTCTTCTTCTTGTCCCCTCCAAAGAAGGTTCCAATCTGATCCAGGAGGCCGGGGGCCTTCTTTTTGCTGCCTGCGGATGCCATGCTTGTAGTAGTAGTGGTTGGTAGTACCGTTACTGTCAAAAATGTGGGGTTCTTGTCTGTCTCTTAAACGAGAGACCGAAAGAAAAGAGGAGGGAATAGAGGAAAAAAGAGAGAGACTGTGGGAGGGAGGGAACTATTCTAGGTCCTGTTCGGGGGTATCCGAGCCGCACTCTGAAGCTCCGCTGTGTTCCTGGATGGTCTGCAGTTCGTCCGATTCGGAGGGTCGCTCTTTGAAGGTGTTGTCCTCTCGGCCCGGGGCATCTCGGGAGAAGAGGCGGACCAGGTGGGGGCGTGGCGTGGCTTCGTCAGGGTCAGCTGTGCTGGCCAGGGGCCAGGGCTGGTGGGGGCCCTCAGAGCCCGTGGAGTCAGTCACCGCCGGCTTCTCCGAGACGCAGCCATTGTTCTGGTTCGCATCTGCCTCACCCGGGCCTAAGCAAGAAAAACAACAAGGGTCATCTATGGGCTCTGCGTGGCACACAAGAAAACCTTAAAGCAACACAATGGGCTCTTTTGACGAGGGCCGTGCCCTTCCTGCTCTCAGTGGAGAGACCAGCAGAGCTAATATTTCACATTATTAGTTGAACTAACGTTACCCCACTGAACAGGAAAAGGCATACATTGTGATATTAAACACATCCTAAATACTGTCATTGAGATCACTTTTCTTTGGTGCAAACGTTTCACTCAAATGTTGCAGCTGGTGTGCTCATGGTTCCCAGCTTGATTTGAATGGAGAACGATGAATTGGAGTGCTTCCACAGAACCTTTCAGAATGCATTACAGCAGGAGCTTTCAAACGATTTGTGGCAGAAAATGTCAAGGCACAACTGTATTCAAAATCATTCCTGACCTTTTGAACACTTTAATGCAATAGGCCTAATTTCAAATCCCAAGGAACACCTGTATGTGCCTCCACATTTGGGAACCACTGCAAAAGAGTATTACAATAAATGGTGAATTCACACAATTTCACAAGAAAAACTTCTTAAATATAACATTGGAATAAACATGGTATCTGCAAATCCACCATGTAAAAACAATTGCATGATAATTGCGTATTAGTTGGGATGCTTCTCTAACGGTCCACGCTGACAGCTATCCATCAAGTTAGCCGCGGCTCCCACAGCCGAGGACATCCAGTGCATTCCTGCCTCACTAAACAATATGCACACTGTACTGGCTGAAATGGTGTAGCACTACACCAGAGAATCTGCATGCTAATATTGGCTGGAACAGTGGCCTGTTGTCAGTGCTGCATAGTTTTTACAGAGAAACAATGGGCCCAGTGTCACTAAAATAACTCCTATAAGTATGGATTTTCAACCCAATGCACGGCGACACTTATCTGATTCGGGGCCCGGGAGGCTACGAAGCCACAGGCTACGGGTGCAGGAGCAAAATGCCACTTCTTTGCTGCAGACAGCGCAGACATTTACGCTGTGATTTTTTAAATGATTTTTTGAATTGAATTACACCTCAAAATGCTATGAAGCGGCAACAGTGGCATAATAATCTCTCATTATTTGGTCCAACGATTTTCGTCGGTTCAATTTCCTTCTGGCAAATTGTGCAAGTTGTGTATGAAATGTGAATGTAAATCTGTGATGAGAAAATGGGACCCAGAGCCACTATCTCTTATACATGGAGATTTTAAATATACCGTTACTATTCCGTCAAAACACTGTTATAATTTCAGGCTTTATCTTTATCCTGAAGCGACGCGAGGGATGAAACGTAGGCTACATGTGCCACCACATGGATACCTGCATTTGTATTCTTTGCATCAGTTATTCAGTTTTCAGACGTTTTAATTGAACATTTTGAATGGAAATTCATTTTCAGCATTACAAACTGGTATTGTGTGAGTTAGTTTATTGTCATATTTGATGTGCCCAAAATCTCATCAGTTGCCTCACAATAGAATGAGAATGGCTTTTTTTCCTCAATACAGCTCTCCAACAAAGACCTAATCTGTCTGGACCAGCAAATCCTGATTAAAAAGCACTTAAAGCATGTCTCAGTAAGAAGACATGATCCTAAAAAGGCTCTGTAGGAGGTTTCTTAGGATCAAAAGGTTTCTTTAGCATTATTACCATAATCCTTCTGCCTAGAGATTCACCGCAGCCTGGTGCCACACACACACACACACACACACACACACACACACACACACACACACACACAACAACACACACACACACAACACAATATATATAAGTAGTTCTCAGTTAAAGTTGTCATATTCGATGTATCTATTTTTCTCCTAATTTCCTTCCTGTCAAGGTGAAAAGGCCATTTCAGAGCCCATTTCAAGGCACTAAAAGTCCTCATTGCAAACTAATTGCAATATTGCAGGGTTAACAGTTGCTTTGAGGGAGCATGACACATCACACTTCAAAGACTTTCCTCAAGATCTTATTACTACAAAGGCACAGCTCCGCTCTATTAAAGAGAGAGTATAAAATGAGCAAAAAATGAAATGTCAAGCCTCGTCGCCGAGGAAGAGGCTGAGATTAAAGCCACTGAGTGTGTAAAATGTTAGCATCTTTCAAATCACTTTGATGGTAGACATGAAGACAATCTGAACAACTTGGCGCAATCAATGTGTCCCTTTCAGCCCATTTTGTCTTTGTGTCCTTGAGTCAAGTCGATCAATCAAATTAATCAAACAAAGTAGCTTTAAATCAGAGCATCTTGATTCAGACCAAGTGCTATGATATTAAAAAAAGTTATTTAAAGTCATTCAGCAACACATTAGACATTCATGCAACCCATCTGATGATTTAACCCCTGCAGTAAAAGCCATCATGCATTAAAGCCTCTGGAAACCTGGTCTAAAATAGTCAAAGTCAATGTATGATATCAAAGTTGGATGTCTCAATCAGCGATAACAAAAATAATCAATTTTTTTTTTCATAAACATTATAAAACTTAGTTTAAAAAATAACATAGCCGTCTGACAGTACGCCGTGGCCGACCGTATCATACAGTCTTCATGGCAACATTGTTTTGTTAGAATCTGCAGGGATTTGCCTAAAGGTAAACATAATTTCTGTAAAGTTTATCAAACTTAAATGACAATTGTTTAAAACGGATTGATATATGCCTAACTCTTTTCAGATGCTTAATATCATGCAACTAACTCCCAAAGGACATAGCTAGAAGGATTTGGTCATTTGGGTTCATAATAGCTTTATGGTTGAGATGTAACAGCAGTGAGTGGCTTCTTAGCTGGATGCTGTGGTTTCTCTCTCGTGGGGAGAGCAGAGCAACGCCAGCAGGTTTGGTTTTAAAAACACTTTCCACTGTGGTTAAAACAAAGTAAAAACACATTCAAATGAATGAATATATTTATTCGACACGCTGTTTATGTTTTTAAGTTTCTCCAGGGAGTTTGTTAGCAGACAGCATGACCTGCCAGTCACACCAGGAAAAGCTGGCTCGTGATATCGGCAGCCAACAGCGAGTCTCATTAAAGAGTCACTCTGCAGCAGCATACTCAAGCACAGTAGCACAGCAGCCTCAAATAAGTATGCTAACTCATTCGTAATCTGTTCACAGTGAAGAAATACAACACATCACTCTAGGGCTGCAACTAACGATTATTTTGATAATCGATTAATCTGTCGATTATTTTCTCGATTAATCGATTATTAAACGATTAGTGTTTTGGTCCGTAAAATGTCAGAGAATGGTGAAAAATGTTGATAAATTTTCCAAAGCCCATGTTGAGGTCCTCAAATGTATTGTTATGTCCAAAACACACAGATATTTCAGTTTACCGTCATAATAGGATTAAAGAAACCAGAAAATATTCACATTTGAGAAGCTGAAATCAGAGAATTTGGAAAAATTTTATTAAAAAATTACTCAAAACGATTCATCGATTATCAAAATAGTTGTCGATTATTTTAATAATCGATTAATCATCGATTCTTCGATTAATCGTTGCAGCTCTACATCACTCTACAACAACCGTTACATTTTATTTTAATTATATTACAATGTTTCTTCTCGGGGAAACCTCTCTTGCTGTTATTTTACCACACAGAGTAAGTAAAATAAATTATAGATTTTTGTTTTTCTGTCAGCCATTGCCAAGCCCTGGTAAATCATTACCATCATCCATCACCTGTTGATCCCTTTACTAAGCCCCATGCCGCTACCAAACGCCACTAGAATATCAATAAAAAACTAATTACGCAGAGCAAAACATCCTGACACGGCTCAGCTTTTACAGTCCTCCACAGTCCATTATGCTGACCATGTTTGGACATAAAAAAATGTACGTGCTGTTTAGTAACTTATTATTCATTTGACTCTGCATGTGCTCTTATTGAAAAGGGTTTTAGCGTCCCAATGCACACACTGACCATAATACATGTGCAGTGGCTTGATGGGATTGTTAATCAATGCAAATGACTCAGTGTTTACTGCTGACATTTATGGCTTATCAGAACGCACAGCCAATACTCTTTCGTGGAAAAAAATAAAATCCTCTCCCACACATTTTCACCACGGATGGTGGGTGACCAAGTGACTCTTACCAAACTGTTTTTAAGACACGAAAAAGAAAAGACACAGTATTATTTTTCAAGGATGTATTAGGGGAGAGTGGCCTGAGTTGTGCCGGTGGGGAAGTTGTGCCAACCCTTGTTTCTCGAAAACCGTGGAAGAAATTGGAAATGTGACCACATATTTGAAAAGAGCCATCCATTTGACTCATCCTGTAAAGAAGGGAGACACAAGGAATACGATATAAGCACATTTAAGCTAAAAAAAATTTGTTTTGCCTTACAAAGTAAAATGTCCGTGATCAAGGTTTTTTGATTATTGTGTGTGAACAATTATAGACAAGTTTGAAAACATTTGACACATGTTTCAGTGCTTTAGTATGCTACACTTTGAGTCTATACAGTTAGCACAATGTCAGCCCTAAACTGCTGCATCGTGCTAATTATCCAAAATTCTGGGGTTGGGGTGATTTGTGCCAAAGGGCCTAGGTGAGTTATAAGTAAGTAAGTTATAAGTTATATAAGTTATATTTATAAAAGCACATTTATGACAGTTTGGACTGTCCAAAGTGCTGTACATAGTGCATTCAGTAGGTAAACAATGAAGGTAAAATAACAATAACACAAATAAAAGACATAAAGCCCATACATCCACATATAAAGATAGTAGTGCAGAGGTAAGATAGTTAATGGGGAGGAAAAGCCAGGGTGTACAGATGGGTTTTGAGCCTTCATTTAAAGGCAGAAATGGAGGGGGAAATCACATTTGTCAGGTGGCAGTTGGTTCCACAAACACGGAGCAACTAGTGCAAAGTACATTTCTGAGAGTTGTGCCAGTGGCATGGCTGTATAGGCTGGTCACCAAAAAGAAAGTGATCGTCTACAGTAGCTTAGAAGAGACTGACATCTCCATTCCACTTAACGACACCACTGACAAGAGTTCAGATGGCCAGAAAGATGATGATGGTGACTGTGTCATTGTGAGCTTTGCAGGCAAAACCACCTAGATCTGCTAGGCCTTGTTTAAGAAAATTGACCTTCAATCTTTGTAGAATATTGACTTTAAAAAAACCTTGTCTTATGGATTTGTCCTGCATTACAGTTTATGAGATATATATCAATGGCACAATTTACCCCATGGTATTCTTTCCAAAGGCACAACTTACACCACACCAGGGGCAAGTTGTGCCACAAGACAACTTTATTTCTTCAACAGTTTATTCCAGATCCAAAGTTTGTATTGCCAGGGATGCACAACATCCTGAAAGATATGTACATATTTGAGTTGGAGACATAACTGTCAAGGACTCCCTTTAAAATCACTTTGAGGAAAAAGTGGCACATCTCACCCCACTCTCCCCTATTGTTATTGACTTGAGTATTTTTTGGGGGGGATCTCTGATTAGATTAGATATGTTACTTATCTGTATAGCGAAGATAAGACTGATATTTTTGTCCTTGATAACAGACTGTAGAGACCACATCAGATAGTGAACTGTGTTGTCAATATCCTCTGGGTGCAATCAGAAATCTATTCAGTGGCAGACTATGTAATCATCATTTAACTGCTGCTTGTGATTGTCATCAGCTGTTGTCAATGTCTGCAAACCAAAACTCTATTGTGAAGAAACCAATTATTAATTTTAGATAAACTGTTGTCTGTAACAAAAAAAAAAGAAAAAAAGAAAAGTCAGAGTCAAACTGGTCTTTGTGTAAGATAATTAAATTGCTTTAAATAAGCTTTTTTGTCAATTTATTGAACATGTTAATAATATATAAGCAATAAAAAAAGACAAACGGGATCCTCAGCAACAAATAAGCAGTTCAAATAATATGTTCAAATCATAAGGGGTAAGAAGAAGTTTAAACTTTTCTGGTCCTACTCCCTCTTATTTCAAATAAATTATGCATAGAAAATATAAATTCACGTTCCATGATGTTGAACTCGGTCAGCTAAAACAAATCAAAACTCTTGAACAAAACCAAGAACAAACTAATGGGAACAGATGAACCAAAACCTCATATTATATAAAAAAATGAGAGAGGTAATTTTTTCAAAGTTTCAGCAACATGAACAAAATGCAATAGAAAAACTGGTGTATTGACAGGGAGCCCGGCAGCTGGATAATCAAGATTTTTCTTTGTAGGAGTTATCTCTGCCTTACGAATCCCTACATGCCCTCACAGTGCTGACAGTAAACACCCATTTTCTATGATACATAAATGCACAAAAAATCCCTGCTTGTTAGAAGCTTTTTTTCCTCTGCAAAGCCTATATAATTAAGTTAAGCTCCAACAGTACTGACTGTAAGATGAGCCTGACAAAATTGAGTCTCAAGTAGATCCTGTGAAGCTAGCCTGTTTCCAGTGACTAAGTCACTGACAGCTGTTTGACAGTTTGCACTACTTTGCGTGCTACTTTTTAATTAGGCTGAGTGCTCAATATCTTAATTAAGGTCAATCAAACACTGTATAGCTTCATCCACAGCTCATTATTAATTGAATAACAACTTCCACAAGTCAATCAATCTACATCTATAGCATGACTTAAAAATATTAAAAATTAGCACATCTTAACAATTTGTCATCCATTGAAATAGTCTGCGCTGCTCATCCTGACAACCAAGACTCATCTTGTAATATGTTGGTGATATTTGAAGCCATTAGACTGCTGAAGACTCAACTTCCCACTGTGGCAGCTAACAGGTTGAGTGACGGTGTGTCCATTGGAAACATTTTGGAATATTGCAAGAGAAGGCAGTACAATTCATGTCACAATCTGATCATGACTTGATTTTGTCATCGAAGAGCCAAATGTGATGCAGCATGTTTCTGTCTGCATTGTCCTGAAATAAGTTAGTCCTGGGAACAACACTAAAGGGACCAATTATCCAAAAGCTGATGTTTAATATTGTAGAGAAGAAGCAGGGGAAGCCTGAGAGTGTGTTGCATTTACTTGATGGCTTCTTTCATCAATAAAACCAAATACCATTACTGGTTTAAGCCAAGGGCTCCTCAAGGCACCACTGCTGTCAAATACATAGCTATGTATGCCTGGCTTTATTAAACACCAGTAGAAACTTGCTTCATTCAAAACATATTTTCAGCTTCTCATAATGCAGCCAAGGCATAATCGCAGTCTGAGGGTGACAATGGCCTTTGACCTCGTCTTGATTAATTCACCATGACAACTGCCCAATGTCCCTATGACAACTAAAGATAAGCCTGATCAACTATCATCTGGATCTGCTGCCTTGGGAGTGTCCGATTATCATGCCCAGAACATTTACCATGACAGCCACTGTAGCTGTGCGAACAAGGTTCAATCGTAAGGTGAAGACACCAAAACACCCTGTCCGATGTGTTCAGCTGAGAAATTCAAGGCCCTGCTAAGGGGGAAGAGATCAGCAGCTCCAAGGGAAGAGTTATGCAGGGAGTGGGCCTCAATCTCTTCATTTTTCCTCCTCTTCCTCGGCGTGAAGAGGATGTGTAGCCTTGCTTCTGGGACAACAACAAGGTCTGTGGTGGGTCTGAGGCACGGGAAGCATTCTTCTGAAAAAACACCCATCGCTATGTGGACCGGGACCAAACCTCCCACCCAGGGGCGAAATCCGTTCTGCCGCTGCATTCATGGTGGATCTGAAGCACCCACTGGGCCTGGAGAAAAGAGCCCCTCTGTGTCTTCAAAACCCCATCTGGCATTCAGGACGTTAGTCCTCCGGAGATTTTTCTGGACGAGATAAGAGCGGCAGCAGAACCACTCCCTTCTTATAAACCCAAGACAAGTTCATGACCTTTGAACTTCGCTTCAAGCAGGAATTTTAAATGCGGAAGGATGTGATTCAAAGGAAACAATTCACAACCACCGTACCACTGCTATGCTGAGGTGAAAAGTGTGTTTTTTGAGCATGTTAAATCAGAACTAAAAAAACTCTTGAATTTCCCTAAGGGCACAAGTCACATTTGTGTTGAGTATTGCTAGCTCCCTTGTATAAGCTACATACAGTAAGTGTCAGGGCGTATGTTACCTGAGCAGCTGTGACGCTAATTTGCAGTACTACCAGATATAATGAAAGCCCTGGACTGTCACTGCTAACAGCTTCTTACATTTATCTGTTTACTGACATACATCTTTTTTTCATTCTTGTTGTTTATGACAGGAGTGAATTAAACCTTAACAAGTTCGCCTGGCAATAATAGATAGATTTATGTGTGCCACTTAAGGTGCAATGTAAGCTTGTTGTGAATTCTCTGCAATATTAAAAACATATATATATCTTGGCGTTTTCCCCTCTGGTAGTACAATCCTATTCGACAGGTGGTTAGTGAAGGCTGCTTTTGCTAATGCAAGGCATGCCTGGGGAAAGAGCAAGAAGCACGAATGGAGAGGGTTGTATTCGCTTTGGTGATCAGTCTCAATGTCAACAAGCTTTTTCTGGAATAGCTTACTCCACCTTTAATCTATACATTATTTTGAATCTATTCCTCAGAAAATTGTTTAACATCAAATATACTCGGAGCCTAAGTTGACATCTTCAAATTGCTTGCAAAGTCCAACCAACTGTTCAAAATCATTGGAAATTTAATTTTCGCAGATATAAAACAGAGAAAAGGTAGCTACATCTCACATTTGACCGGTTGGAAAAAATCGAATATTTTGACATTTTTGCTTGGCAAATTAAATGTGTGTGTCTGTGATTTTGAGGTTGTTTATATTTTTCTACAAGCTCGCTCATGAATCCTCATTTTGAATGTTGCCATGTTCAGCCTGGTGCATTAATACAGTACTATATCTCTCTCATGACAGAAGTGCTTGTCGAGGATGAGATATTTGTATGCAACCGGCATGAATGGGTGTCTCTAGTAGGACTATGGGACAGCACAGAAGAAAAATGTAGCTCAGCATTGGGTTGATGCCATCAGTGTAGTGCTTGAAGACGTTTCCTCACTCATGAGACACATTAATACATAAACACTTCTACAGGACAGTGAACATGACTAATGTCTTTAAGTTGTAAGCCAGCTGGATGATTGTGTCCAAGGCTTCAACCGAGACATTACACTTTGATTTCTTCTGCGTGTTGGCTGGCACAAAGAAATGATAACCCTGACAGCTTTAGATCCCAACACAATCTGAAAAGCATTCTGCTTTGTCAAGCACCCAATGCAGTGCAAGTCATTCCAATTAATCAGCAAAGTCAACAAAATCAAAATAGTTTTAAGCCTACATATCTGTGAAACCAATGCTCTGACAAAAGGTTTAGCAGCTATTTAGTATTTGACACCAGGAGACCTAAAAAGCTACCAGGGCACATTTCAAGAAAGTACTAATATAGGACAACCTCATTTGATACTGGAGGATGGATCGAGGTGGATTCTGATACTGCAAGCCTGTTCACATTGGCACTAAAATGAATCTTGGGCTAACTGATCACAGGCAGATGGCTTTAGAAAATGTGTGTGCCACAAAGGCACTGAGGAAGTATTGATCCTATTAACATTTGACATTCCAAGAGTCACATTATGTAGACGAAACATCCAGATGAGATTTAAGACACTTATGTTTACTCCTAGCACAAAAGTCATTTCCATTAGCCAGATCATAAATCTGATGCATCGGTGTGCCTTTTCTGGTGGTTCAACGTATCACAGTTGATCCTAAAGGACGAACCCCCCCACCCCCCAGTCCCGCACGCATGTGAATCATGGATTGCCATCAATCAGAGACGCTCACGCATCCGCTGTCCTTTGGGTCGGCCAACATTTTGTCTATGACCTCAGATCAGACAAGACATCCTGCTGATTGTAAGCCTATTACTATGCGGGAGAAATAAACCAATCAGGATTCCCTCAGTAGCGAAGCGCCCAGCAACGAATCCCTGTCCGACCATGATTCAATCTGAACAGCAACTTTTGTGATCCATCGCACCCCTACCCTTTCCCCCGCTAAATATAAAGGTTTTGATATAAAGCTTTTTTACACACACATATAATCGTCTTTTTTTCCCTCGCCAAACAACTCAGACAAGGATTTTTAATTCGGACCCAAGACGAAATAAAATAGACACAGCCGTCCGTACCAGCTGTTGGGTTGTTAGGGCTCGGATGTGGATCTTTCATTGTTTGATTTCATCTGTGGGACCAAGTGGACGGATGCCAAATGTGAGAAGTGAAGCAAATCTGATGACAACAGTCAAGCGGGACACACTTGACACACAAGATATTGCCAGATGTGAGCTGTCAACCATTTCAACTGGATGTGCACGCAATTTGGATAAAACATATAACTTCTAAACGTAGCGGCAGTTACTTTTCCCTCATCTACAGTTACACTTCCACTTTTAGTTGTTGATTTCCTGCGGGATCAAAGGACTCCAGTTCATCATATCTGACATATGGGATGCAGTAGCTATGGTAGTGCTTTTGTACTCTCTTGGTTACCCATCATCCCCTCCCCTTAGACTCTTGTAGCCACAGACCCAGCTGCTTACACACATACACACTCAGTGATTGTCCTGCCAGATGGTCGAGGCCAGATGACGTGGTCTCCTCTACTCATAGCAGCAAAACTGACAGAGGCACTATCTCTTACAACATGGAATAGAAGCACAGAGACGCAGAATGTGCTGATAGATGTTGCATGTATCCGTGAAATCCGTTAGGAAAAGCTGCTAACCCGAGGGGAGGAAATGAACACGCTTGTATAAGCTGTGACGCATTTGGCGGATCACAGGAAATCATTTGCATGCGGGATATGTTGAAGCGTTTTTTTTGCATTTTTGACTGATCTTGAGATTAATCATTCGTCTCGGAGAGAAAGAAAAAAATCCTGAAAGAAAGGGAAATAGACGAGAGGTGAGAGAGGACAGAGAGGGAGAATCTGAACAATGGTGTCAAACTAAAGAACACTGGTCCAGTGATGGATGCAGCCCTCTAACAATCAGAGCTTTTGAGGGGGGGAAGGAGAGGAGGTGCTTCATGTTGGCAGTGCCAGGGCCCGTGTACCAGCTAGTGTCAGCCTCTGCCACAGAGACAAATGACTGAGCCACTGCACTTCTACATGTGTACCACTGACAAATGCAAAGCAGAGGAAAACAACTCATAAATATTCTCAATACCGTGTTGCATGCACAGTCAGCAGTGCTGCTTACACAGTCTCAGTGAAGATATATAGTACGTAGACAAAGTCGAGAACCAGCAAAAGCACATACTCGCCATGTAGATGCTAAAATGAGAAATGGATTTTGAAAGGTGTAGTGAAAGCCAGATATTGGGTGGCAGAAGTTAAAAAGGTCATACAGTAAGTTGTTTTTTACTGCATGATTTTGGCAGAACATGGCTTGTGCTAGTCTGAAAACCTAAATTTTTGAAACAAAGAATTTAATTTATTCAACAATACCAGTTAATTGAAATTATAATTTTAGAAAAAACCTGCCTAACATTGTTTGGTCAACCTTTTGCCATCAAGACAGCTCTGACTTGACAAGGCAATGACTCCACAAGACCTCTGAATGTGTCCTGTGGTATCTGGCACCAAGACATTAGAGGCAGATCCTTTAAGTCTTGTAAGTTGTGATGTACGGCCATGAGTCAGACTTGTTGTTCCAGCACATCTTACAGATGCTTGATCTGATTAAGTTCTGGGGAACTTGTGAAGCCAAGCCAAGCCAACACCTTAAACTCTTGGCGATGTTTCTCAAACACTTTGTGCACCCTGGCAGGAAACAATGCTGAAAGAGACCACTGGCATCAACGTGTGCGATATGACGATATTAGACAGTGAACAATAAGAATCCATGATCCCTCATTACATAGAGATAACTTGCATTGTGGAACAAAGACCCTGGCGCCAAATCCCTGTCCAACTTTTTTTTTTAGCCAAAAAATTATCTTTATATATTTCTCAAAAACTGTGAACCTTGAGTTTTGTGATCCGACGCACCCCTACAATTTCCCCTGATCGTCCATCCCTTAATCAATGAATACTGTTGCCATGAAAGGGTTTACTTGGTCTGCCACATTGTTTAACTCAGTGGTACATGCCAAAGAACACTGCCCATTGGGTCACACATCACTGCCTCATCTGGCTTTCCTTTTCCCCACAGTGCACCCCGGTGCCATCGCTTTCCAAGGTAAACACACATGCACCTGCAATCCACGTGATGTAGAACACCTTTCATCAGTCCAGGACCACCTTCTTCCCATGGACAGGGGTCAGCATGGGCACTCTGACCGGTCTGCGGCTATGCAGCCCTTTATGCAGCACTTCCTGGTTTTACTGCCCGCAACATTAGTGTTTAGAGTGAACTTAAGCAGTAGTCAGCATTGTTAACAACAGGCACCAGTTTTAAGCGAGAAGGCTCTGATAGAGTGACTGTACACTTCCTGTCCAGCACCATTCAGTGGACTGGGAAAGGTAATTAGCTGGTGAACATAATGTAGCATTTAAAGAGCCTGGTATTTCCCCCTGGAGCTGCTGGAGACCAGACAGCAACAGGACTGCAAATGAATGCTAATGTCGCTCTATTATCTGCTGGATGTATACATAAACAACAGTTTGCTAACAAGCTTGTCATTTCAAGTTTGAAAAGGTGATAATAGTCAATGCTAGGTTTACACAGATTTCCGTTGCTGTGTACAAAAATAATGAGATGCAGTGCTTACAGCAAACACAGTGCAGAAAAAGGAAGAAAATAAAATCATTGCTTGAGAAGGCCGATGGAGCTGTGCGAGCCAGGTAAAGGGTGTGCAGGTAAATTGAAATGCTGTATCACACACACAATGCAGCATTCACACCATCATCCAGCTATGCATCCTTATAAACTTAAACTGAAAATAAATATTCATCTCATTCATTCATTAGAAACATGTGTTTTCAGAAGCTTCTCTATAGAGTTAGTGATGGGTGAGCACAGAGGTGAGGCTCCCTCTCAGGCCGTTAGTAAAGAACAGCAATCCGACTAACCACACCAGCTTCCAAACAAATCAATGCAATCTCAAGATGACTAGGCCCCTTAAGATTTCAAGAGAAGACTGTAGGTCCCTAAAGCAATTACAGGGGAAGCACATGAACGTGTGTGAAGTGAGTGATAACTGGCTCACACCAATATCATTCAATTTCCTTGATCAAAGTTCAAGTGTTGGGAGGGAATGAATCATCTGAAATGAAAATGGATCTTCAGAGGACAGTCTGTATCATTTTATGCCCACAGCTTTGTCAGCTGGTTACTTAACATTGAATGCCCCCTAAACAATGTTATACTGCAGATACAAATCCTGTTTTGTTATATCGATTCAAGAATACATCCATACTGTGAAAGTATAGCACAATCTGATAAGGATACATTTACATTTGGCTCAAGTTACAATCCATAAGTGTCTCATTAGATCAAATTTTATTTTTAATACCATCTATGAATTTTTTAGCAGCATGCCTTTAGTGTATTATCATCCCCAAATTCTCTCTCTAGGTGACTAGATTTTTATAGTACTATATGCACAATGACATGGTTTGAGAAAACATTCATGTTGAAAACGTATTAGTTCATAAAGAGTTTAATAACACATAACATTCACATAATATTTCAATTAAGATTGAAAAAGGAGAACATCTAATGCTATTGATGAGCTATGCAATGAAGTGATCAAATGTTTGAATATGTTTAAAGTGCCTTATGAAACACTACTGTGACTTCTATCTGGTTTAGATGAATTATTACAAAGTAAAAATTACATCACAAATGAAGCACAATAAATGAATTGCACTTGTAACAGTCATAATTCTATTTTGTTAAAAATTGTTAGTTTTTTTAAATAATTTCATATTATAAAATTATATAAAAAAAAAATTATCTTTAATACCAATTACAGTACAGGCTTACTGTATCAACTTTCCCAGCAGCCTCAACACACAGACAAACAAACAAAAGTCTATGGCAGAAAGCTGAATTAGTTTATGTGGTATGAGCCTATTAGATGGGCTCAGTCAGGAGTGGTGCCTTGCTAAATGTTTATCTGGTCTATAGCTCTTTTCTCTCCGCTTGTGGTGAAGTCATACTTTATTCAAATGAGAAAAATGTCGACAACAGCAGGGAAATGACATTAGCCATGTCATGTCTGCTTTGCTACCATGTTCCCACTGTTGTACTCCATTTCTTTGACTTTAAACTTTTTGCATATGTCCATACAACCCACTCTTTTGCTTGAGAATAGATTGACCTACAAAGTAACACGTATTGATTCATCTCATTAGAGTCTTCTTCATGAGAGCTGCTGCAGGAGGAGCATGAGGCACGAAAACAAACTAATTAGGAGGAAAAGCCAAGTGCTCTGGAGAAAAAGCCTCAACCCTCTTTACACCTACATCCTTGTTTTCTCTTTCAATGAACTAGGCAGCCTTAACAAGTCTAAAGCAAATATCTACATCTCACAAAGGTTGCCCTTTCCTGACAACCATTTTCTAAGCGTCCTCTTGCATCTGAAGCTTTATTAAAAAAGTCACATGTTAGGCAAAATGCACTTCTTAATGGTCTTTCAAAATGAATAGGTCCCCCAGTGTGACTGAAACACTCCAAAAGAAAAAATAACCCCCTCTCTTTTTCTCCACCTCTCTGAAAACCTGCGTTAAGATTTTTTCTCAATATGAAGGGGGGAAAAGGACGGCCTATCAACTTCAGACTATTTCACTTAACATCATTTGACACTTGACTTTGTTTCTTTTCCCTGAGTGACAGCCCTAACTAGTAGCCATCATCATCGTTTTTGTTCAGATCTGTTGTTCATATAGTAACGCCCAAACACGCTACACTACTCGTAGGACTAAAACATGGAAAAAAAGACCATACATATTGGGTCTAAGAGTGTGGATTTATTTAACTTTCGAGCTATTTTTCTAAAATCTGGCGCCGATTTGGCTGCATTCAGAGTCCAAAATGTAAACCACCTATAGCTTTGATTGCGGCACGCATTCGCTGTGGCATCGTTTTGATAAGTCTTTTTTTCCCACCAATCTCCTTAGATGTTATCTTGACCTCTGAAACAGAGTACATATTTTCCACGACCACATGATTATATCTTCAGACATAGTTGTTCTAGAGATAAGAAGCTATTCACTGCATCAGTTAGGGTTAAATAACTTGTTGCCAACTGAAACGTATTAATCACTGCATTTTTTTTATCCGATGGAGTGCTGAATCTATTTGCTTAGTTAAATCCAGGTGGTGACTTTCTTTTGCTGGGCAGTTAAGGGTGTTTTCAGCTTCGGGATATATGCCAATAATGTTGGCAATTATGTAAACAAAACAGCATTTCGAACTGCTGGCAGGTAAGGAGGATACCTTGCCATTAAAATGGCTGGTGTGGCAACCACGCTTAAGTCCATCCCACTTTTTCTCTGGCTCTCATGGGTTTCTATCTACAGCTGCCATTGCTTTTCCCTCAGTTCATCACTTGATGATGAAGAAACCGTGACCCAGACAGGGTCAGGACAGAACAGTCTGTTTTACTGAGCGAGACTGGGCCAGGTAATGGAGCCATAATGGGCTTTTAACAGGCACACAGCTGATGGTGGTGTTTGCCCTTCAGTGGAAAAGCAGCGCAAACAGGAAGTGCAGCATGGAGACATCCCCAGACACTGGACAGGCTGGGATGAGTCATGACGCCTGCTGATGACAACTGCAACAAAACAGGCTCCAATAAAGCACAGCTAACCTGCCCATCATAAACCACTCACACTGTGCCAATTTGTTTGAAATTCCTTTTATTTTTTTCTCGTGCCCGCACCCGAGTCAACCTAATGGCGCTTCATTAGTTCAGCCTTGATGCACAGGTAAGAGGAAGGTTTTAAATGTATCCTGACAGCAATGTTCCCTCAGTAAAAGTTAAAAAACGTTTTTAATGTTTTTTTTTGCAAACGATCAGAGAGCAGTTTGGACTGAGCAAAGAACCAGTTAAACATTGTGCATCGCAGTGTAATCCACACCGATGGGCTTTGAAGCAGCTTTTTTACCAATAGTAATCAGACAAAACACACACTATGATAGGGGATTGATTTCCACTTACCACTCAACCAAACCTTAATTAAGACAAATTGCTCTTCATGTTGAGCTTCTGCGCTTTTAGTCAGCTTCACGCATCATCTTCATTTATCAGACTAATCAGGCTAATTATTTCTGAATGAGCGTGGCGGACACTGCAGTCAGATCAGGATTTTTGACTGCTGCTTACTTACCTCCCATTTTTAAACCTGCCTCCTAATTCATTTGTGTCTGGCCATGAACTGCCAGAAGCAGCTACACGATGAAGCTGAGGTCCACCAGGAGACCAGTGTACAAAAATAATAACCTGTTTTCTTTTTTTATTTGCGGACGATTCAAAGGTCAATCCAACTGAATCCTACTGAATGTCAGATAATGTCATGTTTGTAGATGGAAACTGTTGTCCATGGAGGCTCAACATCTGAGGAACTTTTTGTTGTGTGGGTGGCTTCTTTGAAGTATCACTTGCGTCTGTGGTGGATCCTAGTCAGTGCGATGCTGATCAATGACAAGTGCTAACACATGGGACATTAATTAGCTGCCAGAGAAGTAGCGTATCAGGTAGCTAACCGATCAATCTGACGAATCCCCTGCAAAGTAAATCTTCCCTGTTGATCATAAAGCAACAGTGACAACAGCAGACGTAAGAGGCATGATCGCTGCCACAACATGACAAGATAGCAAGAATTTGATTGTGCGTAGACAAACGCACTGCATCTAGGCTGAGAGATCGGTTTTGCATAAGCCATTGGACGATAGTAAGCAAAGTTTTCATAAACGCATTATGGAAATTGAACTCATAAGAAAATGTGAACAGTTTATCCTTTTAAGCACTATTTAATTTAATATATACAGTACAGGCCAAAAGTTTGGACACACCTTTTCATTCAATGCGTTTTCTTTATTTTCACGACTATTTACGTTGTAGATTCTCACTGAAGGCATCAAAACTTTGAAGGGACATATGGAATTATGTACTTAACAAAAAAGTGTGAAATGACTCTTAAATAGGTCTTATATTTTAGATTCCTCAAAGTAGGCAACCTTTGCTTTTTGACAGCGCTACAAACCCTTGGTGCTCTCTCAATGAACTTCATTAGGGAGTCACCTGAAATGGTTTAGCAAAGAATTCCACATGTGTTCATTCAAAGTTTTGATGCCTTCAGTGAGAATCTACATTGTAACTAGTCATAAAAATAAAGGAAACTCATTGAGCGTGTCCAAACTTTTGGCCTGTACTGTATATACAGTGACATTTTGTACAGTGTAATGAGCTTAAATACTGCACTACTTAAACAAATTACATTTTAGCATTTACTTTTGCGTAACATTTTTTAAATAGTCATATACTAACTCCATGATGTGTTTTTTTTGTATTTAACCTTTCATCATGTCCTAACTAGTATGAATTTACGAGAACATATCATATTGGGAAACATATTGAGAGGAAACTCTCATATCACCTCAGCTCATGCTGGAAACAATAGCGACTGACACCGAGTGAACAGGCTGCACTTGTGTCTCATTCCCCAGCTCTTGAACAGTCAGTGCTCTTCCTGGATACATGTGGGCAACGTCTTGACGGTTTCATTCATTTTGCAGAATGACCTATCCCTCTCCCAGATACACCTCTCCTCATTACTTTGCCTTTTTGGCAAGCCAGCAAGACCCAGCAGGTAGCAAAAAGAAACCTACACACTGGCAATCAGTCAGTGTTGTTTCAGGTGTTCGGCCACAGCACATATATTGAATGTGTAGAAAAACAAAAAGTAATTCCCTTTACCCTGGGAGGTGACAGGCAGCATCTCGGCTCTTATCATCACAGTTGACACATGTCAAAAGGAGAGCTGAGGGGCACTAATGGTTTAAATCTCTTCAACAAAAAGACATGTTAAATGGTCCTGTAAGCTTGTTTTTTAAGGCGAGTGATTTTCCATTATGTTATTCTATATAGTCTGATCTATTATGCATGCAGTGCTGAAAGTTATAGTATATTTCCCGGGCCAAAATGCAATCTGATTTGCCTTTGTTTAGAATTAAATCAGAACAGAACCTCAACAAATTTGCAAAAGCAATTGCAATTTTCCTCTGGAAAAGCATTGCAATCAGTCAACATAGCAAACCTACACCTGTCCACTGTTCTGCACCAAACTGTCTTTTCTCCACGAACAAGTCGCAAAAGATCTGACCGAGGGAAAACTTCTCCAAGAACAAATCTGTACGAAAATATACTTTGGGTGCACTGCTCAGAACACGGACTCCTGACATTTATTACGTGTAAACTAGCTTCCACAAACCACTAAGTTTCATCAATTATTGGTAACTGACAACTTTTTTCACCAGCCAGACTGCTCCAAAATGACACACCACAGGATTAGCAACATCTGGGCTGGTGTGTATAACAGACACCTTTGAAGCATTGTTGCCAAAAAAAATTAAAATTAAAAACTACATTGAGTCAGAATAGCTCAGTTAAAATGAGCTACTCCTGTCTCAATGGAATTTAAGATGTCATTCCAGGATCAACTGATTTGATCGACACCGTGCTTTCCACGGATCTTCATGCAAAAACTGCCTGAAAAACTGCCACACTCATTCAATAATACACTTTTGGATACAGAAACACTATCTACAGTTCAACAAGTCGATTTTTAAATCATCAATAATCATAATCTTGTAGTCAGATATGACCACAACTAATCACAATTTGTGTGACTGCATAATTGTATTACTGTGCACCAGTGCTCCTCTAGCCTGGCTCCGCCCGCCCGCCTACTTCCGGCCAAATTTCATTTTCCCTTCAGTAGTCAGTCTGGGTGTACAGCCCATTTCCCAGATTCTCCGGAGAATCTACGATCGTGCCAATCAGCGAACAGAGGGAGTGGCTGAGACCGCTCCAGTTTCAGTTGAATGCTGCGTTCCTTTATACTCGGAAGAAGGAGATTTCCGACTTGGTAGTTCCGAGTTCCGACCTGTCTGTGTTCCAGTGCATCTGCTCGCGAAAGTATGGACGCCTAAAACCTTTCTCGTCCAAATAACTAAACGTTAGGCTCTAACAAGTTACTGTTGCCAGGTACCGGTAGATTCATAGACTACAATATTGTAGTGAAGTCGGAAATTTCCGAGTTCCCTGTCCAACTGGAAGGCACCATCAAAAGCCGGCTCATGACACACGTGATGACCAAACGTGATGCGATTGGTTGGCTAATCCAGAGTGGCACTGGGCAGATCCAATAGTTTTAAACTTCGACAGACACCCGCCTCCAAATGAGTGAACGTTTGCCAATTACAGCACTTCCAGACCTTCTGTACAAATGAAATGAAGTAAGATGGTCTGGTAGCACCAGGCTAGTGCTCCTCTGCATTGAGCCTACATTAACAGATTAGCAGGAGAAAATATAATTCCGATAAGCTTTCACAGAAACTGCATACCGATAACTAAGAAAGAGATATGTGTGTAGCCCGCGGGTGCCACCTCCGCATATCAGGACTGTGTTGTCACCACTGACTGGGCCATGTTCAAAAAACAACACGATAACATAAAGGAGTGACTGTCTGCATCACTCAATGAATTGATAATGTGACTATCACTAAACCCATTTCCTCACTAGCTAATCGGAAGCCATGGATGACAGGTGAGGGACCCGCTCCCTTCAGAGATGGTGAAACAGCTGAACTGAGAAGAACCACATCCAGGCCAGATGACAAAATCACTCCATGAGTAACGCTTGCAATTTGCAAAGCTGCTGGTCCATACGACATACATGGTCTTGTGTTAAAAGATTGTGCAAAAAAGCTCAAGGATGTCCTAACAGACATCGTCCACACCTCCTTGAGTCAGGCTGTTGTACCTATATGCCTCTTTGCCACTGTAATCATCATGCCCTTTGGCGAAGAAGTCAGTCCTATTCAGCTACAGTGACTTCCGCCATTATTCAGTGCTTTGAGAGTCATGCACCACAATACATCCTTCCTCCCATCCTTGAATCTTTCCAATTTGCATATCCTGCCAACCGGTTCACTGATGAGGTAATCTCCTCTGCCCTCCTCTTACCAACGTGGACACACCACAGGGATGCACAGTCAATCCCCTGATCTTTACTCTGCTGACCCATGGCTGTGCATCACATGACAGTTTCAAGCACTTTGTCAAATGTGTTAAAGACACATGACTGTGGTTTGTCTCATCAACAACAATGAGGTGAACCAACAGGCCATGTGATGCAAAGATAATTTTTCCCTTTATGTTGGGAAAACAAAGGGAGATTCTTATTGACTTCCGGAGAGCCCACCACACCCAGTATTGCTGTGGAATGGGTAAGCAACACCATATTTTTGGGTGTGTCCATCACTGAGGACCCCTCCTTGACTAATAACACTGCACAACTGTTCAAGAAAGTCCAGCAGTGTCTTTACTTCCTCTGAAAGGCTAAAGAGATGGGGCAAGAGCCCCGGCACCCATCATTAGCTCTTTCTACCAAGGTATCATGGACAGCATTCTGAGCAGCTGTATCATTGCACGGTTTGGGAGCTGCACTGCCTCCAAAGGCGAGTCCCTGCATCGCAATGTGAACCCGGCTGGGAAGATCACCGATGGCTCACTCCTCCTCCTTCCTGGAAATGTACATAACCCGCCTATAGCCCACATTGCAAGTGACCCCACCCAATCTTCACACAGCGTCTTCAGTCTCTGCCATCTGGGAGATACTCCGGGCTCGCGCCACCCGACAGCTGTGCAACAGCTTCATACATCAGGCTGTCAGGATGCTGAACTCTCTACCCTTTGTCTTCAAGGATTCACTGTAACTTACCCATCCCAACCCCTCCATGTCCAACAGAACTTTATTTCGTCATCACTACAGTGTTTGCTCTTGATCTGTGCCCTGTTATTGTACCCCCGTCCCCAAGACAGACATTGACTTCATACCTTTTAATATTTTTTTTCCATCCTAGTATTTTTAATTCCCTTGTTGTATTGTTGACAGAGTCAAAGACAGGGTCTGACAGAAACATTTAAATCCTCTATGTATCTATGCTTGTCAGACTTGACGAGGAAATCTGTCTAGTAGAAGAGCCTCTCTTGGTGGTGTTTCTGAGGTTGGCAGCCACACATTTTAATTCATGATTTAAACTGGTAAGTATTTGAAGTGTTGACTTCTTGTTGACAAGCCAGACCAACATTGGGACTCACCAAAGACTTCATCTTGTGACTCGGGTTCTGCTACTGCCATTGTCTGCACCAATCTGGGGTCAGGTGAAGGATCCTTTAATGGGAACACAAAAACACATTTAAGAGGCGAGGTGCTGAGGTGCCATGGCAACAGAGCAAAGACAGAGACTGACACAAGGAGCTAGTTAAACCCATTTAGGCTCTTAGGGTTTGCAATTATAGCTTAATTATTTTCAATGACATTCATTTCACACTCAGAAGAAGAGGTAACCATTTTGTTGAATTGCTCCTTTTATCTACAATTCATCCACCGTGTTCATCATCATTTCCGACAGATTTCATTCTGTGCAAGTATTACAGATAAGAACCATTTTTAAATGTTCATAATAATATACACGTGTGTCATACATAACTTTTTTGGAATTGATGATTATTAATAATATTCTTATTTGCTGTTGAATACTTTGATGTATTTGTGAACTGAAATTAAAGCTCTTTTGATGTAGCCTACTGCTAATTCTAGATTCATAATTCAAAACAAAACTGACTTGTTCAATATCATCTCAGTATTAACGAGAAAAGGAAAAGCTTAAAGTGATCAGTAGTAAATGAAAAATACCAGTCTATCTATACCCAACAAGTACATTCATAAATTGAAATGAAATATGTTTGTGTTAGTGGTAAATTGTGCCAGTCACTACACCTGACTGAGAAGGGGAAACCCATATTGAGGAAACCGACTTAATAAATGTATAACAAAAACAACAGCACACAACTGATTTGTCAGGCTTGTGTAGTAGTGATTCGGCTGCAACTCCTTGTGAGCTCTGGTCTGACTCAGGCAGGTTGGATACATCGAGTCATAACTTGCACATTATACAAACAGAATTGCTTCATCCACCTGTACTGTTACTTCTTAGTCAGACAAATGAATCAGCTGTCACTTGGCACATACACACTGTATATATATTTATACTGTATATATGTTTATATTTATATATATAAATAATGCGTGAAATAAATAACTGTATTTGCTGATCAAATTTGATATGTACTTGTGTGCACAGTTTGCACTCCTAGTAGGTTTGCCAACATGGTGACTGAACGCAGACATTCAAGAGGGAAGTGCAAGCTATAACACGGTCCTGGGAGTGGGAGGGGCATTGGTTGGGTGGATGAGTGGGTTGAGGGAGCACTTATTAATGCAAATCACACAAAGTGCCATGCTTTTGATATTGTGTTTATCCATTAAGTTATATTATGAAAACAGATGATGTACATTTAAATGGCTATGAAGAGCTCCAGATTCAATAAGCAGGCTCATTATTATAAAAAATAAATATATAATAAATCCAAACTAATAGTCAAAGTAGAAAAAGGTGAAAGCAAATTAAGTCATGACTCATGAATATTTAATGTTATAGAGCAAGACTTACAACATTTAGAAAATTAGTTAAGAGCATTAAGTTTGATCTATGGGCCCTTGGTATCCATAAAATCTGAAATTAAATAAACTCTAGGGAACCAACTAGGAGTAGAAAAGTTATTCGCCGAGAATGAACAAGACCTTTTTAACATGCAACTTACTCCTACAGTAAAGCGTAGGAGGAAAAATGAAGAGCAGCTCTCAAGTGATGAGATTCTTAATCACAAGCAAGTTAAGAGCAGGAATAGCCACTGAGAGACAAAGACATGTGCTATGTCTGCCATTTGAAATGTTTATTGCCTACAACGATTAAGATTAGGCATGTTAAACATAAAACAATCTTATTTTTAAATCTACATGTGAAATTAACAAAAAAATCGAATAAATGTAAAAGTGGAAAGCAATTAAATAAGAGGAAACTGGCTAAAATGGCAAGAAAACAACACAATTGCACTGCTGGTATGTATACACAAATTATATTATTCCTGTGTATACACAGGAATAATATAATTTCAAATGTAATATCACAGTGCTGACAGCTAATGCTGGGCTTACACTAGAGGACTTTTAAAAGACTTTGAAAAGACTGAAGACTGAAACCCTCTTACATCTAAAGACAATCAATTCACACCTGAAGACAACTAGTCATTAGTTTTCAGTCACAGAGTGAGATTTTGAAAAGACAGGGGGTCTCATATTGCAAGAATACAACTAGATTCCTTTTGAAATTAATATAATTTCCGCAAACGCGTGTAACAGTGTTTACGTCATTTCGCTTGAGCCAACCCTTAAAAAGGTGCGAACACACTGCACACCACCGCGCGGCGAGTTTACATACAAAGTCAATGTATTTCGTGCGGGTGGTGGTGAGCGGTTCACGCCGCGATAGCCAATCTGCGCTGACAGAGGAAATTAAGATGGATGAAAACATAATAGTCACAGTTTGCTCCCATACGTTCTGTGAATAGCATATGTGTCTGTTGCCTGCTGTGTACAGCTATCAGTTTTGCTTTATGAACCAAGTTAGCACCAGTTAGCTTGGATAAAGCACCATCAGCACAGCAGACTGGTCCCCTCAGCACCGGTTAGCACCAGCACCAGCATATCCTCAGAGTAGAGAAAGCTACTCTGGTCGGGCGGCGGACACGATATGACCCAATATGCTCACACGGTGCGGAACCTTCGATTCGCACGGCCGACTGCCGCGCCGCGGAGTGCAGTGTGTTCGCACCTTAAGACTAACGATAATATCAAACATGTTTGATAATGTCGGAACGTCAAGACGGGAAGAAGACTGGCTGAAATCGGTTCGGATGACCACCTTACACCAAACGACTGAGATTACGGGCGCGCGCCACAACTCCAGCAAGACTTCTGTGATTTCAGTCCGACATTGGAAGATTGTCTGCGACTGTCAAATTGCGTGAAAAGTCGTGTAGTGTAAGCCCAGCATAAGATGTACAGCATGGGAGATCATTCCAGATGAAATTGATGCCTGTTGTATCTGTGTTGATTGCATCGCTGATACATTTTCTTCTTCTTCGAGTCCGTTGCAATCTCAGATGTCGTTCTGCCAGTATCTGGCGCAGGTCACAGCTGATGGGGTCTGTTCAGCCAGGTCCTGGGGGCGTCATTACACTGCAGTAGGTGGGACATTGACTGTACTGCTCCACAGCTGCATCTGTCTTCTGGCTGGTAGCCCCATGCTTTCAAAAGTGATTTGCACCTCCCCTGCTCCACTCGTAGCCTATTGAGAGTCTGATAAATGCAATCATCATACTGACCGATCTAATCACTAAAATATGTCTCAGATTGTTTTTATTGCTGTTCTGAAATGTGATATTCTTTTATTCTTAAGAATGCAAGATGGAACAATTCTAAGGCTTTTGACTTCTGCTCTCGTTGAAGTCAAAATGTTCACATTCTAACGGGCAAGGTTCTGTGGATCTGTCTAAATGAAAATAATGGACAAAAAGCTGTCCAGGGCTATTCCTACAACCAATGAATTGAATGCAACAAGAGCCGCACACAAAGAAAGCAAGGCAGATAAAGAAGACAGACTGCACAAAGACTTTGGCGCATTGATAAAGGTGGCATTATCCTACATTCTGGCACGTACACGTTTTTTTTTATTTTCTTTCATCTACAACCGTAGTGTTCAACCTCCACATGACCTCAGGAACAGCTGTTATATTTCTTTTTCGTCAGCCTTGCACATGTTGTTAGTGTAAAACTTTAGCAATTGAATGCAACAATAACTTTTTCTCAGAGGAAGCTTATTGTTGTCACTTGTTGGACAACTTGACGATCCATTGGTCATCAAGTTTTCCGTGCTGTGAATGTTTTAATTTGTCGGCACGATTAACCATACGGTTACCACCAAGCAGTTCAACGCCATAGTATCGCCATGTCTATATTGAAAGCAGAATTTTAAATGCGCCTTATCTGAAATTATTATTATTATTTTTATTATTATTTATTTAGTTACTTTTTTATTCAGTTTGATTTCATGGTCTTGTATCTCGGAATTTAATAGTTACACGATTAATCATATTGCGACTTTATCAGGATATTGGTTATGATACACAAATAAATTGGAATTTTGATCTGAGCTGTTGACCTACAGTATATGACCCTCATTACTATCATATTGGGATAAAGTAAAAGAAAATAAATGTATGCAATTTTTCCCAAGTGAACCAGAGGGGCAGCAGTGATGGTGTCATTGTGCCCCTGCTATCAGTATGACTTCACACCTATTACTGGTGGCAGATTAACTATAGAACCTTTTGAGCGGAGCCTCCATAGGTTGAGGCAGTGAAGAATCACCTGGCTCTGGTTAGAGGAGAACTGCACAGCAGCTCAATAAGGATCACACTGGCCAATTACTGATGTTCTCCTGAAACCCTACTGCTATTCTCAGCCCTCATCTGGTGACTTTCTAGCTCGATAATTGCCATACTCCACTGTATTTTAGAACAGGGGTTTTCAAAGTGTGAGAGAGTGAGCCCCCCCTCAGAGAACACCCCCCCCCCCAAAAAAAAAGTTCTAAATCCCTGTGTGTTTTGAAATATCTTTTCATTATTTTACACATTTTAAACATATTTTTGAAACATTCTAAACATCTTTGTGCATTTCTAAACACATTTTTATTTTAAACATTTTAACATCTTTATCGAAGTATGTTTTTTTTAGCTTTTTTACAATACATTTGAACATCTTAATCCAGTGGTTTAATCCTGCTTCCTTTGAGCATGGATAGTAGTGACTGAGTGTGCAGTGGAGTGAGAAAGATTGGCAGACAGACCTGCCCAAATTATTGACAATTGTCCATTCACACACCAAGTGCTTTTATCACTAGTGCCTCCAATGTCCTACTAGGTGAACACATTAGTCAGCAGAGAACCAGACCCTCCTAGGGGGGTATGCCCCCCCCCCCCCCCCCCGGGAGATTTTTTTGTACCTTTTTAAAGTGAAATGCATGAATCTGGTGCCCTTTGAGAGGAAAATTAAGAGACTAAATATGAGGAATTTTGTGTGAACTAATAATTTGGAGACACTGGGTCGGATGATTTAGAAGCTATTGAAGAAGGACACATGAATTTTCCATAAAAATTTTCATTTTAAATAAAATATTATGCAGGGTCCTCTGGGTTGGGCTTGGAGCTATTATTCTTTAACGAGACATATTTCTCTGTAATATAATGAATGCATTTAAATGCAGTGAGAGGAACGAAGCAGAAGAACTCTTGTCCAGCTATCTTTATTTCCACAGACGAGGCTGAAATAGGCTATAGTCTCTACACAGTGCATGGGCAACTGAGGGCAGCCCCATCCCAAATGTTTTTAAAGAAACTCAATACACACTGTGCTAGGACGTGAGCGTGATGTGATCAGTTAACCTCGGATTATCTCCCAGATGAACTGATTAAATTACTAGGCTATTAACTATCTAGACTAAAACATTGTATTCCTTTTGTTGTAAGATAACTTATATTTGCTTAATATGATGTTAATATCAAAAACAAACAACATTGTTTTACATATTCATCCGCGCCCCCCCTGCCATAACTCCGCGCGGTGATAGCTGTGCCCTTCATTTTCATACCATAACAGCACATGGAAGACAAATGGAGTGTACCTTTCATCTAACCTTTTCCCTAAATATACTTATATAAAAAAGCACTAGACACATTGGAGTCTTACTAAAACCTTGAAAAGGCCAGTTTTATACTGAAGTGATGTTCCTCAAATGTCAGGGAGGATTTATCACATATCACTCAGTGATTTGATATACTTAAAGTAGGCCCAACCCAAGGTTAAGATAACATTCAGAAATCAAGCAGTGCTGTAGTTGAAGTCTTCCTTAAACTCAGATTGTGGGGGCTGCAAGTGCAGAGTCACTGACAGACAAGAGAGAAAGCCATATTCTTTTCATAGAAAAGAGGAAAACTGAAATACAACATTCTATGGAGGCAAACAATCGTTGTATGCAGTAACTCAAATAAAAAGGTGACAAACTCACAACACACACACACACACACACACACACACACACACACACACATGTATGGCTCTGTCTCCGACGAAGATGTACCAGTAGCATCACTAATTAAACTGTTTTTGTCCTCAAACCACCAAAGCTAAACATAAAAAGTACAGAGCAGGTCTGACCGGGTATGATAAAAGTGTAGATATGATTATGTGGACCGATCTCACTTGGGGGGACAGAAGTGACAGGAACAAGCCTGCTGGGCTGGTCACAATACATGGAGCGCTCTAATTGGGTACAATGGCAAAGGCTGCTATAGGTTCTGAAGGCTGGTCCTTTAGTAGCTGAGCCTCAAGCTCCCTCATCTGGAGACTTCAAGTCTTTGATTCCGTTGGTTCAGTTCCAGGACTAATTCACCATCAGGCACATTGTAGTAAAGACATGGATTGACAAAGCAACTTTAAATTCCAACTGCTGCCTTCACCTTTACACCCACCTTTACTCAATGAACCTTATCTACTTCTCCTTCAGTGAGTCATTTCCTGAATTTCACAAAATGAACCACACATTAAGTAATTCTTCGTCATTAAGGAATAGCCCTACACTCCCCAAAACCAACGGTAGTGACTGACAATTACAGTGGAGGAAATAAGTATTTGATCCCTCACTGATTTTGTAAGTTTGTCCACTTACAATGAAATGAACGGTCTATAATTGTAATGCTAGGTTTATTTTAACTGTGATAGACAGAATATCAAAAAGAAAATCCAGAAAATCACATCACAAAAAGATATAAATTATTTTGCATTTCATTGAGTGAAATAAGTATTTGATCCCCTATCAAAACATTTCTTAGAACTTGGTGGAGAAACCCTTGTTGGCAAGTACAGATGTCAGACGTGTCTTGTAGTTGATGACCAGGTTTGCACACAGCTCAGGAGGATATTTGGACCACTCCTCTTTGCAGATCCTCTCCTAATCTTTAAGGTTTTGAGGCTGTCACTTGAGCTTCAGTTCCCTCCGCAGATCTATTGGATTAAGGTCCAGAGACTGGCTAGGCCACTCCATGACCTTAATGTGCTTCTTCTTGAGCCACTCCCGTGTTGCCTTTGCTGTATTTTTAGGGTCATTGACGTGCAGGAAGACCCATCCATGACTAATTTTTGGCTGAGAGAAAGAGGTTATCACCTACAGTAGTATTTCATGGTACATGGCCCCATCCATATTTCCTTTGATGCAGTGAAGTCCACCTGTCCCCTTAGCAGAGAAACACCCCCGAAGCATAATGCTTCAACCTCCATGCTTGACTTTGGGGATGGTGTTCTTGGGGTCAAAGTCAGAATTCCTCTTCCTCCAAGCATGGCGAGTCACTATGATACCAAAGAACTTGATTTTGTTCTAATCTGACCACATCACCTTCTCTCAAGCATTCTCTGAGTCGTTCAGGTGCTCATTGGCAAACTTCAGACGGTTCTGTACATGCCCTTCTTGAGCAGGGGGACCTTACGGGCACTACAGGATTTCAATCCATTACGGCATAGTGTGTTACCAATGGTCACTGCTATCAGTGTGACTTCACACCTATTACTGGTGGCAGATTAACTATAGAACCTTTTGAGCGGAGCCTCCATAGGTTGAGGCAGTGAAAATCACCTGGCTCTGGTCAGAGGAGAACTGCACAGCAGCTCAATAAGGATCACACTGGCCAATTACTGATGTTCTCCTGAAACCCTACTGCTATTCTCAGCCCTCATCTGGTGACTTTCTAGCTCGATAATTGCCTAAGACTGCAGTATGTCCAGGTTCCATCCTAGAAGACAATAATGAGTATTTATGGTGAATGAGCATTTATGCCTGTCCAGCCATTAGTGTCTCTGACTGGCACACTGCAGTTTCAGCTCCACTCAACCCACTAGTCTCCATACTTAAAATTGCCTTGCTTGCCTTGCCCTTGCCTATGGAGGCAAACAATCGTTGTATGCAGTAACTCAAATAAAAAGGCGACACAGCGTCACAACATTTCACAAAGCACATTGTATGGCTCTGTCTCCGACGAAAGATGTACCAGGTAGCATCACTAATTAAACTGTTTTTGTCCTCAAACCACCAAAGCTAAACATAAAAGTACAGAGCAGGTCTGACCGGGTATGATAAAAGTGTAGATATGATTATGTGGACCGATCTCACTTGGGGGGACAGAAGTGACAGGAACAAGCCTGCTGGCTGGTCACAATACATGGAGCGCTCTAATTGGGTACAATGGCAAAGGCTGCTATAGGTTCTGAAGGCTGGTCCTTTAGTAGCTGAGCCTCAAGCTCCCTCATCTGGAGACTTCAAGTCTTCGATTCCGTTGTTTCAGTTCCAGGACTAATTCACCATCAGGCACATTGTAGGAAATGACAGAGATTGACAAAGCAACTTTAAATTCCAACTGCTGCCTTCGTCTTTACACCCACCTTTACTCAATGAACCTTATCTACTTCTCCTTCATGAGTCATTTCCTGAATTTCACAAAATGAACCACACATTAAGTAATTCTTCGTCATTAAGGAATAGCCCTACACTCCCCAAAACCAACAAAAGTGACAACAATGGAAAGTGCTCAAAATACACTGTCTGCATTGCATTCTGTATTTTGAGTTGATTCTTGGTGCTTCTGTATTCGCTGTAATTGATTTCTCTCAAGTTTGTTGAGGAACCAAAGAAACTAAGAGTCCCCGAGTCCATGATATATATTAGGAAGATGTGAGAAAACTATCCGTCTCAGTCAGAGCAAGGCAATTTGGCTTTTGTTATCATCACGTCCTTCCAAGTGGGACTTTAGGCTCTGATATATCAGCAGTGTAAACATCGGCTGAGAGAGAGAAACATTTGGTCACAGGTGCTGTGAGTTTTGACAAAGTAGTATGAGTACATTTCACCTTTCCTGAAATGATAAAGGGAGTGGGGGGAAGGTTCAGGACATTACCGCTCACACTCTTTTCCTGCTCCATCGTCACTATGACAACCGGCTGTTTTGCAAGAGCTTTAAATTGACTTTAATGTCAGGATAATCAAGCCAGCATAAAGGGGAACAAATACAAATGGCAGATCTGGGGAGATGTATGACGTAGTTATACAATTACATAGACAACGCAGCTTGGTTTTGCGAGGTGCAGCCCTTACACCCTCCCTGGCAGCTCAACACTTGTCAAATGAATCCACCGCTCTTGCTTGCTGCTCTCCTCTCTCCAGGGTGTGCTTTGCAGCCAAACGAAGCAAATCTTCAGTGAGCGTGTGCTATCTGCCTCCCTGCTGCTAGAAGGCTCAACCTCTTCACAGCACGCCGTCACGATCGCTCTGCCCATTACAGGCAGCCAGCCAGGTAGCCGGACAACCACCCGCCCACAACACAAAATGTACGCTGCAGGCCACAACCTGGAAACCTGGTCTAAAATAGTAAAAAAATAAATATATGATATCAAAGTTCGGTGTCTCAATAAGCAATCATTTTTTTTTTTTTGTTTGACAGGACTGTGGGCGTGGCCGTATCAAATGGTTTACATGGCAACAGATTTCTTAAAGAACGTTCTGTGCTGCTTCAAAATATCTACTTTAGAACCAAAGCATAACCTGCCTCATCTACACCAACTTTCTGTAAAGTTTATCAAACTTAAATGACAATCGTTTTTCATTTGGATTGATAATATGCCCAACTCTTTTCAGATGCTTTACTAATCATGCAACTAACTTTCCAAATTAAAACAAAAGTTAGATGGACTTTGTGGATTATGAATTTACATGTGCTTTAAAGAGTGTTTTTATCCTCCGTATTTTAATTTTTGCCCTTTCATCTACGCCTCCTTGCTCACAGTCTGGAGGTGTGGCTGCTCACAACAACCTAGCAACCTCTTCAAGTCTGATTGCAGTCTCCCACGTAATGGCCATACCTTATTATATCTGCTGTAATTTTGAAAAAGCGGTGACATAAAAAAGGGCTTGAGCACAATGGGGTTAATTATGCGATGTCATTAAATGACATTACTGTCCCAGGTTTATGCCTGATCCTCCTCCATAGTCCACGTACCGGAACAGCGCCTGGATGGTAATTTATTTTAAAAAGAAAACTATGTAATTACAGCACTATTGGAGGTAGACATCTTCTGTCAAGTACCGGGCCCGGTGGCAAAGCAGAACACCTTCTCTCCCAGCCAATTAGAAAAGACCATTGGGAGGTGTTAAACGGCTGGGCTAGTTATTAATAGAAAAAAGACAGATTGCCCTAAATTGCCACCAGAGCTTCTGTAATTTTTCATACCTGAATCTTATTCTGCTCATAGCACAGCCCAAAACAGTAACACTTATTCTTCTCAACCTTAATTGTGCAAACTCAGTGATCCATATAATGGCTCCTTTTCCAACATGTCCGTCTCTGACAGCAAACAACAAAGTCCTGTCACAGAAAACAACCCATCAATGGGAATGAGGTCTCTCTGTCTGAGACTGCAATCCACTTTACTGTTAAAAGGTATCTCTAGGGGGCAATCTGGGGGCGCTCCGGTGGCATAGTGGATAGGGCGTGTTCCATTTTGGCTCAGCCTTCGTTGCAGTGGTCGTGTGTTCAAATCCGACCCGTGGACCTTTACTGGCAGGTCATCCCCCCTCTCTCTCCGTCTCCCTATTTCAAATCTGTACTGTCAAAATAAAGCTTGAAAATGCCAAAAAAATAATTAAAAAAAAAGGCCATCTCTGACTCAACAGGAATTCAAGTGCACTAAAACATTTATAAAAAAACATCTCTTATTTCATATTTGTATAGAAAAACTGCCATTTCTATGACTTTCCAGATAAACCTTGTTGCTGTGAAAGGAATGATTTGGTCAAATCTTATCAATGTCAGGCCAGACCTAATGGTTAATATTGTGTACCCCAGGAGAATGTTTTATGGTCATTGTTTTTTAGAAATCATCTGTTTTACTCTCTCCAGTTCTGGTTGGTGTGTTTTTTTTTTGCGACTAGGCTTGTGGTGTTGTGGGGGTTATTGTAGGGAAAGACACTAACCCCTTGGGGACTCATTGTGCTTCAGGTGTTGCCATGGCAATGTGGCTCAATTAAGAGTGGGATGCTGATGGTCGCAGGAAAGCGATTGTATAAAATGCAGTGTGTAAAATATTACCAGTGAAAGAAATGACAACAATCCATCCACACAAAAGGCTGACTATTTAAATGTGTCAACAACATGCAGGATTTATCTCAAACTGCACATGGTTCTTACGCCTGTATAAAGTGTCAAAATAATGGATGGATACAATCTACAATAACCGTCCCTTCTCTCTGCACAAAAATCTCCATATGAAGTGATGAGAACTGTGCATTATTCATAAACTACTGCTTCTCAATACCTCAAAGAGATGAATACATGGTGTTGCCTGTGGACGTGTGATTACCAGAACACCTAGATTTTCTAACCCAAATGCTACAGTAAGCAATTGTGACTACACACCCTTTACTTAGGCAGCTCAGAATCAAATCAAATCCCTTGGAATATTTAAATACACTACCTGTGAAGATTCTAGTATCTTGAGTCCTTCACACTGTTACATCAAGCTCTATCTTTTTCAAAAAGGAGGGGGACGCTCGTGTTTGTAGTGGTTAGAGCAACCCCCCCCCCCACACACACACACACAAATAGAGGCTCAGTCCTCGTTGCAGGAGACCCGGGTTTGAATCCTTCCCGGGTCATTCTCTGCATGTCATTCCCCTCTCTACCACATTTTATCTCTCTGCGCTGTCAATAAAGCATTAAAAAAATGCCCAAAAAATAATAAATAAATAAAAAGACTTCAAGGTATGCACTATGTAAAGTGTCTCACAGTCTGACTGAAAGCTCAGGGAAGATAATAAATCAGTACGACTTAGAGAGCCTGGGGTCCAAAGTCCTGCTGATAAAGGCTGCCATACACTCAGTGAGGTCAAAAATAAAACACTTCTACAACAAATGCTTCATTCCCAGGTCAAAGTCAACAAAAAGCACTCACACACACACACGCTCACGCTCACACACACACCCACACACACACACACACACGCACAAAACAAGACATTTAAGCGCCCATAGAGAAGGCTCTTACCTTGCTGTCTGTGGGTGACTCCCTCTTTCCTAGATTCAAGCCCATGCTGCTGAAAGAGTCTGAAAGAAGAAAAACAGAGAATGAGTTTCACGCCAAGAGAAGACTGTCACAGCACATTGTGTGAAGATTATGTACTCCACTAGAGTTGCTGTGTGAAACTGTAGCATCGCCCCAAAGCAATACAAACCCTCTGGTAGTCCCTGTTCGGTTTTAACTGTTGTTTAGTGAACGGTGGCAGAGAAATGCAGCCAACATGTTTACAAATGCCGAGGCTGTGCAATTGAAGACTTTAAGAAGAATCGTTATCAAAATTGTGATTCAGGATTGGTTTAATAAAAAAGCACAATGGAAATACTTGTACTAATACTTGTATGTTAAAATACTTGCATTGTGTACAGTTCTTACATACATATAGTTTAGTATTGTCATTACCTCATATATGCTATTAATGAACATGTGGAGTCTTTGCTTTGCTTTGTTTTGTTGTTTGTTAATATGTTGATGCAATTGAAAAAAAATTAAAATAATCTAGTCCAACTTGTTAAAATTCCACACTGGATTTTGATTGCACACGTCTCAGCGCAGCCTTCCATTCCACTATTCATTCATTTAAATATTTTGTACACACGGCCTGCAATGCCCTGCAGTGCCAACACTGCTGTCAAACACTATTGGTAGCTACTTCATTAGTGTGATCATCGCTGAATATGATTCATTACTCCGATGGTAATGACGCACCTTTTTCACTCCGACATATCATTTTGATTCTCGTTCTCACCATTCTCTCCCATCTCTGCCATCTGAATCTGACTCAAGGTTTGCCAGGAAAAGAGGAAAACAATTGTGACTGGCAGCTTATTTATCTAAATACATGCTCAATAACAGGCTCTATGACTAAAATGAGTGTACATATTGAACACAGAGGCCTAGGTCCTCGTAGAATACTAAAAGATGAATGCCACATACGATCTAAGACTGTATCAGTGTTTCCTGTCCAACTTTGTCTCCTTCACAATGGCTGAGCTTTTAACAAAAGGGATGTACTTCAATCTAAGGCTGACCCCAATGCTTTGAAGCTTTTGAAGCATCATTGTCGCTGCCATGGCAATGCATGTGAGGCACACTCTTCACATACAACTTCAAATACAGTATATACCTTGGTTATTCGCACAGACGCTTTGAAGCCTGACAAATGGTATTGGGGGATACAGCCCTGTCTCAAACTCAAGCCCTGCAGCAATAACTTCTCACTCCAAGCAAACAGGTGCACTGCTAAAACACCAGCATTTGTTCTTAAAGGCAAGCAGAGAGAGTAAGGGAGACTCAGTTATATACACGTGGAGGACAGGACGTGAGAAAGATAATGTGAAGTGAGGAGTGCTTTCAGAGCTCTATGCTACAGAAATAACCAAACACTTTCATACTCACATGGAAGATTTTAACTGAAGTAAATAAGAACTGGCATTTATACTTGAAGATGCACTTGATAACAGGTGTACAGCTCTCATCTTAGTGCTTATCAAATGCTACTTCTGTGCTGCGTGAATCGAAAATGTCAGCCTGCAACCACCACTCAAAGAAAGAAAAAAACAAATTCCCTCTGGCGGACTATTCTCCTTTACTTTGGGATAAACACGGCATGTTGGGGCTTTTAGGAGAGTTTCCACAGTATTCAAAAGAGGCTTTTATCATCTTCAGCTAGTTCCTTTTTTTTGGTGTCCCTTGTCAAAATGGTTTATGCTACACTACAGTTTATCCTAACAAATTTTCAAGTAGGCAAGAAAGCTTGAAACTGCAAGAACTAATTTGGGAACAGGGCTGAAGACTTTTAATAAATGCAGTATTTTTTCATTTAGCATTTTAGCTTTATTATTCAAAGAATAAATGCACTGAGCCTCTCGCCAACTCACGAGCCAATCAGTCCAAGAGGATTCAAAAAGTATGGTTTTGTAGCCTTTGAGTAATGACGATAAAAACGAATGAAATCAAGGCCAATCACTGCATGCCATTAGTGCCATGTAAATCATGGCCACTGTGAATAAATATGAACTTATTCCATCCATTGCTCTGAAGCATGTGATTATAATGCAATCAGCAATGTTACGTTTGCACAAGGTTAACAGCTGTGTGCCCAAAGGAACTCTAATGACGCTAAAATATTTAACGATCCAAAATTCTCATAGGATCCGAAAACACTTGTAAACTCTTTGCTAACAAGATTTCATGTAAACTCGATGACTCCTTATTATAACGTGATTAACTTATGCCGCTCTTATTAAATGAGAGAAATGTAAAAGCCCAGTGAGCACAATCGAGCTAACCTTGGCTTGAAGCAGTATTAATAACATCATCTGATTTTACTATATAACTTCTGTGCTGTGTTCTGTTTATCCTATAGTATGGAAAGACTGCAGGAGTGTGGTTTTAACCTGCATAATTTTTTAATAGTAAACTGACGCTTGTTGACGCATCCAATTATTTGAAAATAATTTAAATGTGCGCCCCTAGTGGTGGGCTGTAAAACCACAAGATAGATAGTTACAGAGAACACATTTGGTGTGTGCACTAACTTTAGAGAGTTGGGTAAGTCTTTTCTGATTAAGTGTAAGCATATTATAGCCTATGGATGGAGAGGAAAAATTAGCAAATTAATATCACGGTTCGTCAGAGAATATTGGACAATACACTTCCAAAATAATAATAAGTTGTAAAAAAGTGTTTAAACCTAACTTAGAATAAAGAAGAACAGTACCGTGGTTTATTTTTGGCCAGTTTTCCACATGGGAGTAACTTTGTAGCACACGTCTATCAAAGCAAATCAGACTCTGCACACTGCTTATTGTCCTCTGAACCTCCTCGAGAGCACCAGCCAGGAGATTTGAAACACAAATTGTAAGGATAAGGTGACTTTATTAAAAATGCTGCAAACCATTCACCAAACATATTGTTTATCCTAAAATTGCTTAACTCTCTAGAGAAATATTTGTATGGAAAACTTTTAAATAGCATATGTGAACTCCAGAGAACAGGTTCAATAAAACAATAGCTGCAGAAAATTCTCCTTGCATGATTAAATTACGGAAAATGTAATTAAACTGCCAGTGGCTGCGCATTCAGTTTATCAAAAAACTATCGACAGGAGAAACCACAGCCAGGGGATTGTTGGAGACCGAACATGAGGCCTTGCAGCCAGTTTCACTCTCGAATGTTACACAATCTAAGTTGAGATCCTGCAAGGACTTGCAAGAAGAGAGTCTTGCGTAATACTGTGTGTGAGAGAGGCCGGGTCACAGAATAGAGAGGGGGGGGGGGGGGGGCCTATACAAGGCAACACAAAAAATAATTGTTTGCCTCCCTCTCACATCACCCTGTAATTTAGAAAAGAGATAGAAAAGTGTTGGAACACATGCAGTAAGAGGAAAGACCCAAACTCGGTTGCTCTTTCCCCATTAAGCCTCTATATGTTGCCAGGTATGTCTGAGCTCTTCTACCGTATGCCATTTCCATATGCCTTTTAAATATAATCACACGGCTGGGTAAAGCTATACCTACAGGCCAGCAGCACCTGGAGGAATCCAATACCATTCAGCAGAGTCCGTGGCACATGAGCAATTATCAGAGTGTCTGAGCTGTCCATTACCTGAGGCCAATTTTACATCCAAGTCCTTATAAGCCCCTAAGGTTTTTACATGGCTATCACACGGATAAAGAAGACACTCCAAACCCCAAACAACTATATGTTGCCATTTAAAACAGGGCTCCTAGCTTAATATGTCTTGTATTTTCAGCTCATACTGGATCACGTTAGCCATAGTTTATGTTCAGCTTCACGGCTGAACGACAGAAGAGAGGATAACCAGTGATTTCACATGTCGTCGAAAAAAAGAGCGTTGTATGATATATGATGCGTGGTGGAAAAACTACATGAATCGTACCTGTAATAAAAAACCTTCTCTGGAACGCCTGCTGCAAAATTGCTTCCGGTAACAGTTTATCAAAAGGGTAAAGACAATCCTTTCTTCCGATATATATTTCACTGACTGTAGGACTGTGAAGAGGGAAAGGGGAATTACCTTGCTGTACCATAAATCTCACTGTCAGGATCAGATGAGAATTTTATGATGCTGACAAAATAAAGAATGGATTACTCTACGACAAACACAGCAATAACACTCTTGGGAAAAGTCAAGTTTGGAAACAATATCAGTCAGACCAATGAGGCCTGCTGTATACAACCTAACTATGTTTGTGTTCTCATTTTGGAGAAACAATCGGAAACAGAGCCAAAACTATGCTGTGGAAGAGAATGTCATAGCACAAGGACAGTGCTGTCTTAAGGAACACTTCCTCATGAAAAAGGCGAGGGGGGGGGCATGTTTTTCTTATTTTGGAACATGTGATGTGTCTGTATTCAAGTCCAATGTTCCCACAAAGGCACACAGGGAAATGGTTATACTATGTTTAGCACTTGAACTTCATGGTGGTGAGATGTCTTGTTGTTTGGGGATTAAAGGGGGTTTTGGGTCAGTGCCTCCACTGAGAAAGGGCTCACTAAAGCTCTGAGCAAACAGAAAATGAGTGGGAAGACACGGTGTGTGGATGGTCAATGTTGTATCTTATTATGATAGATGTACATACTTCCTCTCTGGGGATCAACACACATATGTACTGTTGTTTTTAGGGAGTTCAAATAAAGGCCATTGTCATAAGATTTGTGGTAGTCTAAATAGATTTTTTCAGAATCTGGAAATAGTTTATGCGGCAACAGCAGACTGCAGCCACCAGATGCTTTGTAATAACAGATTATCTGGGGATTGTAGAGAATTCCTGAAGCATCCCTGTTTGTGGAAGTAAGAAAGTGGGATCGAAAGCTGAGGGCAGCACACTTGTTCAAATAATATGTATAATTAAGCGTGGATCAAGTGCTAGCTGCGCCCTCTCTGCGGAGAGAGAGCAGCGAGGGCAGTATTGCACTGGCTTGAAAAGAAAGCGAAGTCAGAAAGACAAAGCAGTCGATCTATCGGTCGGTCTCGGTTCTTACTCTCATCTATGGTCATGAAGGCTGAAAATGTATCAAAAGAACAAGGTTTTCTCAGGAGGGTGACTGTCATCTCCTTTAGAGATAGGGTACGATAGAGCTCAGTAATTTCAGAGGAACTCGGGGCAGAGCAGCTATTCCATTGCGTGGAAAGGAGCCAGTTGAGGTGGTTCGGGCATCTGGTAAGGATGCCACCTGGGCACCTTCCTAGGGAGGTGTTTCAGGAGCGTGCAGCTGGGAGGAGGCCTCGGGGAAGACTCGGCACATTGGGCTGAGAGCTTACCTCCAAACTGGCATGGGAACGCCTCGGGATCCCCTAGTCAGAGCTGGTTGATGTGGCCAAGGAAATGGAAGTGTACTAGGCTCCCCTTCTGGAGCTGCTGCCCCAGCGATCCGACCGCGGATAAACGGTTGACGGTGAGTGAGAGTAGCAGTTCATCATTTATTTATTTATACAGGTATATCCCATTGAGACCGAAGACTCTTTTGCAAGGGAGACCTGTTTTCCTTTCCCACATTACCATTCACACACACATTCATACACCGATAGCAGGCTAACTATCGACATTCACACGAGGCAAAGTGGGTTAAGTGTCTTGCCAAGGACACAACAACTATGACACAAGTGGCAGGGCGGGGATCGAACCTCAACCCTTTGATCATCGGCCAACCCGCTCTACCAACTGAGCCACAGTCGCCCCCAATCAATTTTCTTCCGTAATAGTGAATATATACATAATTTCAGGCATCTGGCACAGGACATAAAATATTCAAGATTGGATTTCAATTAACTACCACAAATTAATCAGAGAAAAATAATTGGCAAATGTATTAGAGATAAATAAAAAGCTCTATTTCCCAGAGTATAGCCAGATCAGGGTGTTAAAAATGAAACACTTCCATATGCTAAAGACGTAGTACTTATCTACAGTATCTTTTCTGCAATAACCACAGCATGCATTATCGATTTGTAAAGAAGATTGCATGGTGCAACACTGCACAACACATTGACAATAACACTCCTCGGTCTGCCACTGGAAACACGTGTGTGTCTGTCTGACGTTGCCTGGTTCCTTTGTTTGGCTTTAAGTTTGCTCTTGTGCACGCGAGACAACAGCTTCATTTAACCCTCCAGCTGCCCTCAGTGACTGCACCATGGTATTCTCTCACTGAGAGTCAATTACGTAATAAATATGCAGCATGCTTGTGTGTGTATGTACGTGTGGAGTGGAGGACAAGGGGTACAGGAGAGAATGATAGATTTACACAGTGCCTATCTATCATTGAAAGCACTCTGAGGTTAAAAGTCAACATATGTCCCTGAGGTAGGGCATCTGCATGCACACTACAGGAAGCCTGACATCCAGTTGTGTTTGTTTACGTCTTCTCACTTCCTTTTTTTCTCCTTCTTTCAACTTGTGTTGCCAGAACAAGTCTGTAGCGTTTTGAAAATCAAGGTAGAAAAAAAAAATTAGTAAGAGCCGTACTTGTTTTCGAGGATGTTGTCTTGTTCCCAGCCTTTCCAAAACCAAAGCAACACAAAAGTGTAAGCATTTATGTGTGGGGGGGGGGGGGGTTGATTAAATGGTGTATCTGCTCTACTGCAACATAACATTCTTAGCATGCCTGGCTCACTAGCACATAACCTACAATGAGAGTACATTTTATGGCCATTAGTGGCCTACATTAGCAGCCATGTCCTGCTCTTATTGAATTTGGGACCGTTTGAACTACAGCAACAACAGTATGCAGCAAACATTCTAAAGGAAAAGGCAGCATATTTTTGTTCAAGCAGCCACCATCAGTCTGAAGATGGCCTTACATGTTTTCCTTATTTTAACTTCTAATGTTCAAAGCAAATCTCTCTACCTTGCAATAAAAAAAATAATGTTTTTTCTTTTATTTCCTAAACATGATAGAACAATACATGACAAGCATTATAAACTGCACATGTGCCATTATAGAACAGAAATGGTGCCAGTTGTACAGGTAGAAAAGGTGACTAAATGGTAAATGGACTTATAAAGCGCTTTATCTCCGTTGTTCACAGACCCAAGGCGCTTTACATTGTTTTGTACACATTCACCCAGTCACACACACATTCATACACCGATAGCAGCAGCTACCTCGCAGGGTAGGCTTAGCACTATAAGTTAACTAAGCTAACTATCGGGAGCAATTCGGGGTTCAGTGTCTTGCCCAGGGACACTTCTTTCAAAGGTTTTTTTATTAAATGTTTGTAACAAAGAAATTGTAGCACGATTAGTACAAATTTTTTCCCCTTTTTTTCCCCGAACATACCCCACCCACATCCCACCCTCACACCCAACAACACGAAATATACACTACAAGAAACAAAAATAAACAATCAATATGAAAAAAACAAAAACACATAAAGAAATAAAATTAAATCAAATAAAAAAGGGGGGGGGGGGGGGTAGCTACTCTTCTATAGTTATTATTGTTTTTTTAAAATAGTTTAGGAAGGGCGCCAAATTCGGTCAAATTTATTCTCGGATCCCTGGGTTGTGTAACGTATTTTCTCTAAATTCATACATGCCATAATGTCTCGAATCCAATGTGAGTGGGAAGGAGGAGCAGGATCTTTCCACTTGAGTAGGATAGCCCTGCGAGCAAGTAGTGAGGTGAAGGCCAGTACTCTCAGCTTCACTTTAGGTAAGCCTGAATTTGGTGCAATGCCAAAAATTGCAGTGAAAGGGTTCGGCTTAATTTGATGCTGAAGTACTTCAGAAATTGTTTGGAAAACTGATGTCCAGAACTGAGTCAAGGTGGGACACAACCAGTACATGTGAAAGAGTGATGCCGGTGCGCTCTTACAGCTGTCACAGGTCGGGTCTACATCGGGGAACATACGAGCTAATTTAGTTTTAGATATGTGGATACGATGTACTACTTTAAATTGCACAAGAGCGTGTCGGGCGCACATGGAGGTAGAGTGTATCCGATCCAGGACTGAATCCCACATGTGATCTGTGAAGGCAGAGCCTAGGTCCTGCTCCCACAGGGTTCTTATAGCTGCTAAAGAGGGGCTATGCAACTTTGAAATAAGGCTGAAAAACACAGAAATTGAGCCTTTTAATGTGGGGTTTACAGAAAGAAACAAATCGACATGATTGGCTGGCGGTTTATAAGGGAATTGGGGAATTTACACTCATGCGTAAAATGCCTGATTTGCTGAAATCGGAAAAAATTGGCCTTTTCGATACCAAAATGTTTTGTCAATTGGGAAAAACTAGCAAATAGATCATTAATAAATAAATCTCCGATGCATTTTAAGCCTTTTTATGCCAGATCTTGAATGCACCATCCACCGTCGAGGGAATAAATAAATGATTAGCTGCAATTGGGCTGAAAAGTGAAAAATTCTGCATTCCAAAATTCTTCCTAAATTGGGTCCAGATTCGAAGGGAGTGCTTAATCACGGGATTACTATTGGGAATAGCCGAAGAGAGTGGAAGTGCGGCGCTTAAGAGGGCAGATAGAGACAATGGGCTAACAGCGCTGGACTCCATTGTTACCCAAACTGGGGCTGAGTCATCAAGGTGAAAATGCACCCAATACACTAAAGAACGGATATTAGCAGCCCAGTAATAGTATTGGAAATTAGGGAGGGCCATTCCGCCTGTTTGTTTTGGTCTTTGAAGAAATGCTTTCCTTAACCGAGGGTGTTTACCATTCCAAATATAATTTATCATTAAAGAGTCAAGGGCCTGAAAAAAGGATTTGGGGAGAAAGATGGGGAGACATTGGAATAGATATAGGAACTTTGGGAGTAATGTCATTTTGATTGAATTTATTCTACCTATGAGAGAGAAAGCCAGAGGAGACCACTTCGATAATATTTGCTTCGCCTGATCCAATAATTTGAGGAAGTTCGATTTAAATAGGTTTTTAAAATTTCTGGTAAAACATACCCCAAGGTAACTCAGATGGTCTGTCACCACTTTGAGTGGGAGAGCTGTATAATCAAGTTTAAGAGCTTCTTTATTAATCGGAAAGAGTTCGCTCTTGCTCAAGTTAAGTTTATAGCCAGAAAACTGACTAAAGACCTCCAACACAGAAAGTGCCTCCGGTAAAGAGGTGGCTGGCTTGGCGACAAACAAAAGTAAGTCATCGGCGTATAATGATACCTTATGTTCAATTCCTCCTCTCCATATCCCCTGAATCTGTTTGTTACCTCTGATGGCAATCGCAAGTGGTTCGATTGCAATAGCAAAAAGGAGCGGGCTCAAAGGACAACCCTGCCGGGTCCCACGGTGCAGATCAAAACTACTTGAGTAACGGCTGTTTGTCAATACTGAGGCAGAAGGGCATGCATATAATAATTTAACCCAAGAAGTGAAAACAGGACCCAAACCGAATTTCTCAAGGGTGAAAAACAAATAATTCCATTCTACTCTATCAAATGCTTTTTCAGCATCCATAGAAGCGAGGCATTCTGATTCAATATTTTTGGGGGAATATAAAATGTTCATTAGTCGGCGGATATTATAAAATGATTGGCGTCCCTTTATAAACCCAGTTTGGTCAGGGGATATGATAGAGGGGAGAACATCCTCCAATCTGTGGGCGAGAATTTTAGCAAGTATCTTCACATCCGTATTTAATAGTGAAATTGGTCGGTATGATGCACAATCTAGAGGATCTTTATCCTTTTTTAACAACAGGGAAATACAGGCCTGGTAGAACGAAGGCGGGAGTTTACCTGAGTCAAATGAGTCTGAAAATACTGAACATAAAAAAGGCGATAATTCGGCTGAAAATTTCTTAAAAAAGTCAGATGGAAGTCCGTCTGGACCAGGAGATTTGCCTGATTGCATAGATGTTATTGCTGCAATAATTTCCCTCTGAGTAATAGGTGCCTCAAGGCTATGTCTCAGGTCTTGAGAAAGGGAAGGCATGTTTAGGTTACTGAAAAAGGTTTCCATCACCGTTGCGTCTACTGTACAATCAGAACTATACAAATTGGAATAGAATGTTTTGAACTTTTCGTTTATCAATTTCTGATCTGATGTTGTACACCCACTGTCTGTCCGTGTTCCAGGGATGAGTTGCTTCACTCTAAATCCGCGCAGTTGATTGGCCAGGAGTTTGCCAATCTTGTCACCATGCTCGTAAAAAGTACTTCTGCTCCTAAGCAACTGGTCAGCAACCTGACGAGAGGAAAGAAGGTTGAATTCTGTCTGAAGTTTTAAACGTTCTTTGTAAAGTTCAGATGAAGGTGAATTAGCATACTGTCTGTCTATGTTCAGAATCTGATCAGCTATTTCAGTTTGTTTCTGTTTTGTACACTTATTTTTGTATGCTGCAAATGATATAATTTCACCTCTCAAATAGGCTTTCAGGGCTTCCCAAATTGTTGCATTGGACACATCTGGTGTTTTATTTATACTCAAAAAAGTTTTAATATGTGTAGAGATGTGTGAAAGAAAACTCTCATCTGTGAGCAACAATGGATCCAGTCTCCACTGCCTTCTTGTATACTCAACGTCAGAGAAAGCTAGTTGAAGGAGCAGAGGAGCATGATCTGAGATCACAATACTTTCATAACTGCATGACTTTAGGTCTGACATCAATGAATTATCAACAAAAAAATAATCAATTCGGGTGTAAGTGTGGTGGACATGTGAAAAGAATGAATATTCTCTTCCTGTGGGGTATAAAAACCTGTATGGATCAGAGAGGCTATAATCAGCAAGGAATGATTTGATATAACCTGCAGATCTGCTAAGAGTGGCAGGTTTGGGGGAAGAGCGATCTAAGACTGGATCTAGATAACAATTAAAATCCCCACCAAGAATAAGAGAATGGGAATTGAGATCGGGGAGTTGAGAAAAAAATCTCTTAAAGAATTCTACATCATCGACGTTAGGCGCGTAGACGTTGGCCAAGATGACTGACTTATTGTAAAGTTTGCCTGAAACAATAATAAAACGTCCGTTTTTGTCTGATATAATGTTTGAGGACTCGAAAGGAATATTACTATCAATAAGGATAGCTGCGCCCCTGGCCTTAGCCCTGAAATTAGAGTGAAAAAATTGTCCACGCCAGCATTTACTTAGTCGCCCATGGTCAGAGTCATGTAAGTGGGTTTCTTGAAGGAAAACTATTCCAGCCCTGAGCCGTTTTAGGTGGGTTAAGACCCACCCCTTTTCACTTGGTGATTTAGCCCCTTGACATTCCAACTAATTAAATTAAGATTGCCCTTCATCTAGCTCAGTTATAGTGAGGGTAAAAAGAGTTGCTCCGATAACAAAAAGAGTAGCAAAATACAGAGGAAAAAAAAAACACACAAAAAAAAGGAAAACACAGATAACTGAAAACACAGCAGGTGATAACCCATCTGCTAAACCCCCAATTGACACCACCCCATCCCACCCGGAACCCACCCCATATATTGCTCTAAACAGCAAACCCCGAAAGACCCTTACTAGTCTCACAACAAACATTCCAAGCCTTAACTTTCTAGCCTGTGCTAGCTTCCCACATACGTCTTGTACAATTCACCCCATAACAGCTAGTAACACTATGAACAATTCAGCAAACTGTCAAAATGACAACACACTTGACTAAACAAACATACCGTGCTCAACCAACAAATTCGAAATACAAGAAAAAAAGAACAAGGCGTGAGTTAGACAATCTGTCCAAATGGCAAAAAAATAAATAAAATAAAGAACAGACACGCTTATCTAGCCGTTTTAAAATAGAGATACAAATAAAATAAAAGCGAGTGAGCTAGACAATGCGTCAAAATGACAAGCAACAAAAATGTCACGTTCACCCAGCCAATTTACTCATTTAAAAAAATGAAAAATAAATGCGTATAGTACCAACAGTCTGAGAGTTTGGCTGGGGATATGAAAAGAGCATTTGTCCACATTGTATACTCACAGCAGGCAATCGTATTTACTACGGACTCACACCCAGTGTAGATATGTAGTTGGATGCTTCAGAGACAGACCGCAGCCACTTTCTCTCGCCGCTCTGGAGAGTAATGCGAAGCCTCGCAGGGAAGAGGAGAGATGGGCGGAGACCGCGCTGATAAAGCTCAGTCATGACCCGCTTGTATTCAGCCCGCTGCTTCACGACCTCCGCGCTGTAATCCTCGTAGAACCGGAGCTTGTGGCCGTGGTACTCCAGCTCGCCCTGTTTACGTGCCTCCCTCATGATCAGGTCTTTGGTCTGGTATCGGTGAAAGCGGATAACGACGGATCGCGGCCTCTCATGCGGGCCCGGTTTGGGTGCCAGAGTGCGGTGAGCCCTGTCCAGCTCCGGGGAGAAGGGAGAACTTGACCACCAAACACCTCAACGAGGAGCTCAGAGAAAAAGGCGGCGGGGCGCGCACCCTCAAGTGACTCTGGTAAGCCCACGATGCGAACGTTCTGTCTCCTGCTCCTCCCTTCCAAATCCGATAGTTTAGCTTTCAACTAGGGCTGCAGCTATTGAATATTTTAGTAATCGATTATTCTACCGATTATTCCATCGATTAATCGAGTAATCGGATAAAACATACATTGCTTAATTGAAAAGTAATTATAAATAAACATGAGAAAATAACGTATGTCATTTAACCAACAACCAATGAACAACCAATTTGTTTCCTTTTTTTGAAAAATCAACATTTTTTATTTCAAAAAGGCATGGAGTAGCAAACCATATTTTCTACCAAAAGTACCAATTTAGTTACTTTCCCATTGTTTATTAGTCTGTACTTGTACCATGAGAAATAACAATGTTGACAGATAAATTAAGTGCAATTATGTGCCATACATTCTTGGGTTTAAGTAAGCATTTACTTCACTTTCAGAACTACACGTTTTTACCTTTGCAATTCAGGAACAACATAAGCTTGGAAACTTGGAACAAGCCCATGCATAGTTTCAGACATTCTGGCTTTAAAAACGAATCCTGAGATGGGGTTCTCTGCATAAATTTGTCCATCCGAGACTGTGATGGTTTACTGAAAAAATATAAATAAAATAAAAATGACTATGGAACAATATGATAATAGAGTAAGTTCATTCACATTAAACTGCTATTTAGATATTGTATCCATGAATTCAAGACACACACGTCTGCTTCAGCACCGTATTGTCAACTAGAAGTGACCAGCTATAGTTCAGCTTAAGCTATCGTGTATTTATTTCTTGAACAGCGCTGTCTTTTTGAAAATAAAAACTTTGTGGTGACGTGACGTTAGTCTTGGGGGCATAATTATTAGCCGCCACATTTAATTAACTAGCTATACTTATAACGTTAGTCATAATAAACAACAACTTAGCCTCCATCTGCACTAATGTAGCGTAAACTATAGCAGCATTGATTTTAAAATTACTTGTCTCGGGTCGGCGGTCTGCCGATTGGAATGGGTGTTTTCTGTTCATATGCTGCAGCATGGAAGTCGTGCTGTTATGGTCCGCCAGCTCGGTCTTGCAGTGGACACACACCACGGTCTTCTCATTAATGTTCAACGTGAAATGATCCCAAACCTTGGACATTCTCTGTCGCTTTCTCCTGCCCGTTTGGCTTTCCTCACTATTTTCGCTCACATCTTCCATTTTAGCACACGCTAATGTTAGCCCCTAAACAAGTCAAAACATGCCGCGTCTGTCGGTCCGTTCTGAAGGTGACGTATGCGCCGGTTGTGTCACACTGGTTTTCTTTAAGAAACCAGAAAATATTCACATTTGAGAAGCTGAAATCAGAGAATTTGGAAAATTTTTATTAAAAAATTACTCAAAACGATTCATCGATTATCAAAATAGTTGTCGATTATTTTAATAATCGATTAATCATCGATTCTTCGTTTAATCGTTGCAACAGCGTGTTATCTTCCTGCAGTGAGGAGCACGTAGCCTCAAGTTGCTCCAGGCGTCCGCAAACAGTTTCTGCATTCTCCTCGAGATCGGTTATACGTTTCCCCTGGCTTGAGACCACGGCCTGGATGCTGTCCAGCTTAGCGTCCATGCTTGCGAAAGATGATTTAAACTCGGCGGCTATCGCTGCTCTATGCTGTTCAAGCAGGTCCGAAATGGAAGCCATTGAGCTAGCACCAACGTCCATGCTAACCACGCTGTCCGAGGACCTATCTGACTCTGCCGAATCTCTTTTTGCGTTTTTCTTGCTTCTAGGCATTTCTCCAAAACAGTATCAGTGTTACCGGCAACACAAGCACAAAAACAATCGACGAAAATAGGGTTTAATCAGTTAGGTCTGAAATATTTTGTGGGAGCTATAGAGCGATCGTGCCTACCCCATGCTCTGTAACCCGGAAGTCCTCCTGCCCAGGGACACTTCGACATGTGGCGGGGAGACGGGGGATCGAACCTCCGACCCTGCACACCAGAGGCGAACTCCCTACCACTTCGCCACTGCCGCCCCAGTGACTAAAAAGCTAAAGCGGTTTTAGCCAGCCCTCTATTTTTCTTGGAAGGGGTTGAGTTTACTCTTTAGGATGAGTTTCCATGGATTCACTGGAATCATATCGGCAATTTCTGGCATCCAACCCAGTGGAATATTGTGTTGTATTGACACAGGGCAAACACTGGGCTAATGGATAAAGCCCCAGCAGCTTTGACAGTCATCACTGATATCATCATATAATCATCATGAGGACCACCGAGTCTCCTCAACAATGCCAGTCCAGGTTTGAGCTCAACACTGTGGATATGCGACCACAGTTGAGTGTGGGACCTGGCTGCTGCAGGAGAAGTGAGAGTTGTGTCAGTTCAGTGACTAGTGAGGCGTGACTGTCTGGCTTGAACCACCACCCAGAGAAACAATGTTTGCCTGCAGGGCTCCAGCTGCCAGTCTGAGACGCCAGGGCCTCAGCTATAGGAACTTCCTGCTTTCTTTTCACACGAGATAATTGTCAGATTAGAAATGTTTTGGTCCTTTCTTTGACTGACACACACACACACACACACACCGCAAGAGGTGGGTGTACTTAAACAGAAAAATTGTTGTCATTAAGGGAAATATTGTTAAATTTCCTGAGAATACTGCTGTGGGACTTTCCCTGAGAGCACATATCTGGCTCTCGGGGAATATTAAGACTCTACTGCTGTGTTGGTTTGTTAATTCAAGCATTTATTTGTTTTCCTTTGTTATGAATGGGCAACCCCCAGTCGCTCTCCCTGGGGTGTCCTAGTGATACAGCCCCCGGCCTGAAGAAGCGTTTGCGCAATGCTCCCCAAAGGAGATACACAACCGTGGCCACCTGGGGTTTCATATAGTTAATCCAAGCTTAAACCCCTCAGCTTAGATATAGATATAATAATACACTCTAGCAGCAGGCTGAGAAACACCACGGGGGCAGACAGACACACATCGGGCTGTGACGCCACGGCGGATGACAGGATATGCCGCCAGCGTATAGCACCCGCAGCTGACACCACCACGCCTTGGGCCAAAAAATAACAAAACGTCTGCACTGTGTTGCGCAGGAGGAGGGTGTTCATTTCCAAGGTGATGATGTGACTCAACCTGTCTGCCAACAACATGCGCAGACAAGAGGGGAAGTGAAAAGAAGAGAGGAAGTTTGTGCGTCTGTGAGGACGGAAGTCGACAAACCTCAGTGCATAACCTGCAAAACACAGACAGAGTGTACATATGTGCTTACATTCAGAGAGATGGATAGGAAACCAACTAAGCATGGACAAAATTCTAACTTAAAACACAACTGTCCCGTTTGTAAAAGACAAAAGGACAACACACGTGACCGCTGAGCCAACCCTCTTGGCATGTTCTCCTCCTTGGCTGAGCAGCCAGGCTATGAAATGCAAAAGGAATGCATTCCTGTGTCCTTCCCAGCTCAGGTAGTCTCAGGCAAACAGGAGTTTCTCCCCAAACTATGTGAAGGTTAAGCTACAACTCTGGCACCCTGCTGCTATATGTACACGTCAAAACAAGCTTTTCTGTCCATGATAAGTGATCGTGTGACATACCACAAAATCCATGGGAACATTACAAAGACTTATCTACAATGCAGCTCAAGATGAGGCATTGGTATACACTCGTTATCTGACAATGTGTGCAGTGGCTGCGTGATATGATGAACTGAGAAGTGACACGATCTGCTTTGAATTGTCTCTTTAACAACTAAAGTAAGATGGAAGCAGGAGGGATTGAACCTACATGTAGTTTGTATGAAACATAGCCAGAGGTTGCCTACATTGCTGAGCATTCCTTAGCTAGAGGACATCCAGGGCTGCAGGGTTTATTAAATCAGTGCAGTTCAGACATAAGCAAGCGGCCATTCATGTGTGATCACTTTATTTATAGATTGTGCGTATAGCAGCAACAGTAAGAGAAGATGTCACTGTTTGTTTTGAGACCCACTATACTGCATTCTGCTTTAACATCTTGGCAGTATTCCTCCTTAACAGACCAGTGCAGCGGTGTTCACACTTTCTGTTTCTCTTTAGAACCTGTATGGTTTCTGTTACAGGCCTTGCCTTCATTGTTTTTGTTAAGTCAGGTAACAAGTGTACCTTGCTATAGGCCAGTCCTCGTTTGAAATGCAGAGTGATGTAACCTATTGTCCTCCAGGCTTAACAGCGAATAGCTAAGTCTCCTGAAAAGCCAGCTGACCAGTCTTTCCACTGGCCGAGACTGAAAGCAGAACACATTTAAACAAAAAATGAGAAGACCACGAGAAACAACACATCTGACTGCATTACTTTCGCATAAAAAGTGTGAAATATTAAACATATCGTTTACTTTTGACAAATAATAACAATTGTAATAGCAAATATGACAATGGCAAGATACAGTTCATGTAGGCTAGTTTTAAGGGAAGCTAATTTCAAGTGTTTATCATTTAGCCGTCACATGACAACAGGTTAGACACTGGTAAGTTCCTTTCATATAGCCCTGAAGTATGGGTGCAAAACTCAATTTGAAATCTACCTATTTAAAGGTGACATATGTTGTTGCATGTTTGCCATGCTTCATGTAACATAATTAATTATATTACAATAATAGGTATGGCCTACTGATATATTCGGCGTACATATGATCAGCCTGTCAGTATGCATATTGAATTAAGTTCAAACAAAACAAGTGTTGACCTGTTGTTCAACGGCCCACTGCTACCCCAAACCAACCGAGGTTTCCGGTAGCAATTATAGGCAACAACATTACAAACTCTTGTTATCATATGGTTAAGTCTAGCCTGTGGTTTTGTTCACATGCCGAATTGAAGAGAACAGCATTATGATTGACATAGGGCCTCGGGTATTATTCAAGATCGTGAGTTATATACCCAACAAGCAAGAAAGCTTTTAATTGCTAGATATGTGGGCGGGGATTGGTTCAACGAGGGAGCGAGTGCAGTAGGGAGGGGGTGGTGGTTGAAGTGGGGGGGACTGTCAAAGCACATGACAAAGCAGTGACACTGCCTGGTGACACCGCTGAAGCTTAATAAACATCACTTACTACGTACAGTTTCACAGAGTTATCTAGACCTGAACGAGCACGAAAATAACATGCCGAGCATTTTTTTTAGCCCTCAGGTTTCGAAAGGGCTGTCTGATACACACTGTAAACAAGGCGATGTGGATAACATGTTTACTATCGTTTACACCACGTAGCCTGCGGATGGGGGTGGAAATATAATTAAATAAACAACGCGGTAGTAAGCATACACTACGTGTAACGTTTTTACGCTTGTCTTGTATTTTGTTTGTTTGAATTTGACCAGTTCGGCCGTGCACATACCCTTCTCCGGTGAGTCTCTGTCAAATGCATCCACCACAGCTGAGCCCCTCGTAGCTGGATGGAACCAACTGTCAGTCTTCTGCTTTCAGTGGCGGCCGACGGTGCTCGTCAACAACCACATTAACGATATAACGCCTCTTTTTCTCCACTTTACGCGTAGTTCCCCGTTGCTGTAATCACCAGAGTCTTCTTTTAAAGAAATAAAAAACGTGTCTCGGTGCTTCCTGATTTAGGTACGGTGGTGGTGATGGTGTTGTTTGCAAGGGGTGGGGCGGAATGCAGCTTTCAGTCCGCCAAGAAATGTGGGCTCAAAAAGCACGTTGGCGCACGCCTGTGCATGATTAGTTGGTTCGTGGTGCATCACACTATAGGTCCATGGCATCACAGGGAAAGCGCGCGGAACATCAGTCGTGATTTTTACAGTGAGCCGCAAAGGCCATTCTCATCCCAGTCATCCTGCACAGTTGCAGACAAGGGTTGTTGGATTCAGTGCCTTGCTCAAGGACAACGTTGTTGATGGAGACAATTTAGGAATGATACATTGATAAACTGCATTTTTCTACTCTCTCCCTTTTTGCAGCTGTGCACCCTCAAGCCAAACACTTAATACTAGCCTACCACAAATAGGCCTGCTTTGCTGCTTCTGCCCCGTCCCCCCCCCAGAACAAAATCTACATGAATTTCTTGCCATTATAAATCATGTTGCATCATGTATAAAGCACATGGAATCAGGCCTTTCCCATAATGTTTTCTTACTTTTCTTTTTTACCAAATGTCTTATGGCTCATGGACATCATGCATAATTGCCCATGCATGCCATAAGTGATCCATTAACTCCTTAGTCAAACCACACGCTGAACTGCGGTATATCGCAATACAATAATGGCCATTTAAGTTTAATTGCATGATTACATGCATGATGATTATTTGCATTGCAGTTTTTTCCTTCATTTCTTTTTAAATAAATATATTGGGGACATTTTGAGCAAATTTAAATATAAGGGTGGATGACTTCCTCTCAATGTATAATATAAAAACGTCCATGATCATAAGTAGGCCAGCCAAATCCAATCCAATACTTTTACTTTATTTATTTATTTAACAGCTTTTTTCAGCCTTGGAGGCAAGAGCTAATATTTTTTGTTTTAATGGAAATTAAATATAGCCTACATTGGCTACCGATATTATCAATAGCCAGTGTAAGTTTAGAAGGGCCCTCTCTCTAAGAAATAATTCACTGCTTATCTTTGGTACACCCTGAATAAATATCCCACGGGCCTTCTAATGATTTGTTCATTTTTCTTTTCTGTAGTGTCCCCGAGAAAAATGTTCCAGTGTTTATGTTCCATAGATAATAAACATTACTTGATGAATAAACATATAAATCCTTTCTACACCTTCCTCCCGTAGTAGCCTTTACCACAATAAGCTATCTCACAGTGTATGTGTGTGTGCAATGGAATTACTGGTGCTGTTTACTCATGGGAGTCTTAGCAAAACACAGAAGCTCTTACTTTTAACCTCCGGGCACACAATTCTATTTATTTTTGAAGTATATTTTTTAAATGAAGAAGTTGCTATAACCTCCTTGACTTTAAAGGTATCTAGTCCAACTGAGACCTGCAGATGAAACTTCAGCTAACCTTCACTCCCCTTCAAAATAAAGTTGTTTGTTTTTATATTTACGCAATGCAGCACAACTTTAGTCCCTGCCATCAGACAAGCATTGCAATCAAATACCTGTCATGTTAATAACTACCTGTCATGTACAACCACATAACTTGCATAATATAATGTAGGCTAATCCTGTACAATACCACACATTTCTATAGCCAATGGCATATGTACACAATGAGACGATGAGTTCTCTATGGAACTGTAATTACCATAGTAATGATGCTAGTGACGCAGTCCCTTTATGCGTTATCTTTTACATTGTTCAAGGTTTTACATTCAATTTGTATTCCATTTTACTGTGCTGTGATTACGCATCCAGCTTTGTTCAGTTATGTGAGAATGAGCAACAGGGATATTGCCAAAACTCCAAAGCCACATTGTTCTGTTTTGTTCTCCTCAAATGTATTCACTGTTTATAGCCTATTATGTTTTGAATATTTAATGTTTCATGTTTTCAATCTTTGAACTATTAGACAGAAGAAAGAAAGAAAGAAAGAAAGAAAGAAAGAAAGAAAGAAAAGAAAGAAAGAAAGAAAGAAAGAAAAGAAAGAAAGAAAGAAAGAAAGAAAAGAAAGAAAGAAAGAAAGAAAGAAAGAAAGAAAGAAAGAAAAGAAAGAAAGAAAGAAAGAAAGAAAGAAAGAAAGAAAGAAAATTAGTCAACAATGAGACGGAAATACTGAGAAACATAGGCCGACGGGAATATTCCAACTAAACATCAAGGCAGCAATCGATTAAACCATTAATAAGACTAACCATGACTGTGTGTGAATGAATAGAACCTGGATCCCTGTAAAGTTGAACAGTTTAATATGTTGCTGAAGACTCACTTTTGTTGCATTGGCCGTTAACACAAGTTGACACTCCTACATTTTTTTTTCTTGTATCTTATATGTTATTTTGTACTGTATATTGCAGCACTTTGGTCAACTGATGTTGTTTTTAAATATACTATAGAAATTATTTTGACTTTTGACTTTGTCACAGCCCTTTGAAGCATGCAGGACTGCTATCATCAAATGATGGCCCTAGATTGACTTGCTGTTTGGGGGACATGTTATTTTACATGTACTCTGTCCTTAGCTGAATCAAGGGAGATCAGCCCAGGGCAGAGAAAAAAAATGACTAAACATCATCAGTCATATAATAATAACCCATTAGCTTAGAGCCTGGACTGATTTTGAACAGAGATACAGTGACTCGTTGTCATGGAAATCTCCAGGCCTCTGTTGAGGTAATGGGGCCACAAAACAGCGTGGACCATATTCAAAGTAACTCAGGGGTAGAGGGACATTTTTTGTTTGTCCATCTATCTGGGTTCTCATTGATTTGCGGGATTGTATGCAGTAAAAAAAAAATTAATACCTTTCCTGACATTCTCAATCTCTATGGACTGAAAACACAATTGCACAAGGATCACAGTGTGTTGGTTGACGGACAAGGACAGATGGTTAAAATTTTCGGGCACATTCTCATGATTTCATGTTTTTATGTATCGCTAGAGGTTTTGCATGTTTGCCTGCTGGACAAAAATATGTCCTGTCTTGCTCTCATCTCTGTTTGTCTGGAATGCAATTAGCCTGATTGAACCTCCTCATGCATAGAGTAGCAATAAGATTTCCTCTCAACCTTAACTAAGAGGTTCAAGGAGAGTATGAAGGGATTCTTTGATAATGGTATACTATACAGTATGCAGCCTTAATGCAGTTATATGGTTGGTTGAGAACCACAAATGGGCCTACAGATGGTTGGAAGTAAAGTCCTGGATGATGTTGATCGACTTCGTACTTCGATCACTTGTGTTATCCCTATTGAGCAAATAAAAAACAATTTTACTGTATATACACAATGCGGCCGACTTTCATGTATTGACAGCAAGACTCATGAAATTGACACTTTTCAAATATTATTACCTGTCTATTTTCTCATGTGGTGAAAATCTATTTTACAATTTCCAATGTTCTGGTGCAAAAAGAGGACGCTGACAGACAAGACAGAGTAGCACAGAGAGCTACATGTCCAGAGGGGTGAAACTCTGGAACAGATATATTCTATATGTAAAATTTCAGATTTATTCTAAATTGAAATGATCCCTCCGTGCAGTCTCAGGGGATGTGAGAGTTGCAGCCCATCGCCCATGGTCTGGGCCAATTGCCGTTTGCGAACAGTACAGCGCTGCACAATATTGCTTTAAAATGAAGGATCACGTCATTATGGTTTCGAATGTACTGTACTCTGCAAAATTAGAATAAGGTTGCAAAACTGAATCAATCACTCGTTTAATTCACCACCCGGCACAGCACGTTTAAGTGATCCACATCAAACACACTTAAAATGTTGCATGACCAACAGGTGCATGCTGGGTCTGGCTATGATGCTTAATGTTAAAGGGCTCACACTGGATCCTCATATGGTTATTCTTCATTTGCTACATTGCTGAGGAACTTGTACCTTCAGTGAGGTGTGTGAGTGGACTGGTTACAGTGGGACAGAGGGGCAAAGTGGGTTATACACTCAGAATGGATGAGCAGAGAAGTTGAACCTAGAGCAGATTGCTGTTGAGGGCTAAATGGGCACAGCACTCACAGAATGCAGTTTAAGATGCCCATGTGAATTTACAGAGGGGGACATATAAAACCTGCCTGGCATTTGTAAGTGATCCCCAGTGTGTAAAAACTGTGAAGTCTCTTATTTATTAATGTGTTTATTCCTGCAGAGTTTTCTGTTGTTTAAGCATCTCTGTGTTGTCTGACTTTCTGTTGTTTTATTCTGCTGTCAAAGTGGCAAATATTTAATTCCAGTACCCTCGTGATGCTTGTTGCACCTGCCGCAGTGTCCACAGCTATTTTTGTTCATTATTGGGTCATTGCTGTATCTTTGTGAGTTGTATCTCTTATGTTAAAGCTACACTGAGGAATTGTTCATTTGAATGGATGGCCAGTTGCTACCATGCGGGCTGCAACCTGTCGTCTATAGAAAACAGAATGTATTGTTCTTCTGCTGGTATTATTGGATTGACTTTTGATGACATTTATTTTTGAAGTCTAAAGGTTAAAGTGAAACAAATGTTTTGATGGTAAACGTCAAGTTGCTTTAACATTTAATTGAGATATGTCTGTAAAGTAACAGCTATAGTTGCTACTACACATTTGAAAACTCAACAATAGGCCTTGGGACTTATCAAAGCCTCCAAACTGCAGTAGTTAGTCACAACAAATCACACCAGAGTTAGAGGAAAGACTAGGGGAGCCTCTACTCACAAACCCTGTAAATGAGATTCACAAACTCAAACAGTTGTATGTAGACTCAGTTCAAAATGGTCCAGTGTTTGAATTTAAAAAAAAGTATTCGTCCTATTAATGTACTTTCTTCCTTTGTTTGCATTTACAGTGTGTTGTATTAACCTCACTCAACACTTCATTGATGTTATGTTAATGTTAATACATTGATTGTCCAAGGCCAGGAGGAGATGGAAATCTCAGTGTGTTGTTATTCTCTACATACGCAATTAACTCCCAACGTTAAGGACAATACATTACCTTGCACGGATTTGATGGGAGGTTCAACAGTTCAACTCTATTGACATTTAAACAGCCATGCCAGTCTCAGCTTGCTGAAGTCCAATAGACATGGCTAGACAGGACAGTGTCTAATGAAGACATTATGCTGCGGTAGTGCATCATGTTTTTATATGTATCATAGTTTTCCTTTAATTTGTATCAAAAGGTAGCAAAGGCTAAAAGCTTAATTAAGCTGTCAATGTGTCAGAGGATGAATGGCCTTTGAAATGTTCTTGTGTGAAAGGAACTCTTGAAACGCATGAACAGAAAAATAGTGACAAATCCTATAGGCCTAATGAAAAAGTTTCCTCTTATAATTCATGGCTGGTTCTCTGTCTTGTTTGTTTTCTCGAACACATTGTCCTGTGAGATCCACTTTCTTACAACACCATGTTTTTTCTCCTTCATTTAATATTGATACAGTCTTACTGTTTGTAGATGTAGCCAGGCTATGTCAACCAGATTCTCCTGAGGGGCCCGTTTTTCAATGTCCCCTTCCCCCTGTCCTCTCGACTTCACATTTCGGCAACATAATGACAGAAAGAAAATGTAGATGGGGGTAACATGGGGGAAGATCAGAATTTTGCTTTACTATGCTGATCAACAATATTTATTTATCATTGTCCATGACTTTGCTTTTCATTTATTAATGTGTAAAATGTTATATAAATATAAATACATTTTATAAAATAGTATATATATCAGGACCTTTTTTAAAAGAGTACATGGCTCTCATTTTACTAATGCGATGCAAAGTCATTCTGAATGTTTGAATGTTCAAAGGTTACTGAAAATATGGGAAAAAAGCAATTCAACCCAAAGGGCACTTTAGGACATTAGATGAGCAGTTGCACCTTATCTCTCTCTACATTTGGCTAATGACCTCCCTCCGAGAAACCTGATGGTTATTAAACATCGCCTGGTTTCACCTTCTTTGGTTTCATCCCATAGAGGGGTGGGGGGGGGGGGGGGGTTGGTTTAGATAGCATCTTACACACAGAGCAAACCCACATGGCACGGCCATTAACACAAATCATTCACACAAATACACTCATCTCGCACAGGGTTTGACTTATCAGGCATATACTGTAGCTCAGGCTATAGGATGTGTGGGCTGACACGCAGGAATATTCATAAAGGGAAACCTCAACATACAAGGTTTTAGCTTCTATTAAGACAAGCAAATAGTAGGATTTAGTTTCCACTGAATGTGTTTCTGATAGAAAAGACTTGTATGCAGCCTAAATACAATATCAGTCTAAAACACTCACTCATATTAATTCAAGCTTCGTCTGAGGTTACGGTATGACCAGTTTCTCTGTTGTCTCTATCCTTTATGAGCACAGATGAAAGCCATCAAAAGAGCTTGGTCCAAGCAATAGCTCTCATGAGCATCAATAAAGGATAACAGCCTTTTCATTAGGGGGCTTTATCATACAAAGCAAAGCCCACTAATGCTAAAAATTGAGCATCTCTATCTTTGGTGTATAGAGCAACACGACTAATTCAATTTACGAATGCCCAGGGAAACACAGGCGGCATTTCTAATTCTTAAAATGTGCATACTCTGCTGCAATGACCCACACAAGCGGTTGCCCTCATGATGTGCAGCCAAACCATCGTAAAAAACTACAATGTACGCAATAGGTTTGTGTGTAACTGACAGTATACCAGCATGTTTTAAATGGGATTATGCATCCCTGAACGTTGGTGCATATGCAGTCGCTGTTTGGAACAACAGAGGTTAACCATGGGTGACTCTGCTAAATCAAATTGGTTGGTACAGTGTTCTCTTTATTTCCACTGATGACTACCCACCAAAACACACAGACAGGGAATTAGTGCCAGAGACAACAGCACCTCAGCAATTCATCCGGGCCAAAACACTAGAATAGCCTACTCACTCACTAAACTGCAGACAATTAATTCCTATTACAGGTGGGTTTTAAAAATGCACCTCTTTAATGTAAAATAGCCCCATCTAGTGGAATGTATTAATGAAATAATTTTAAAAACAAGCTGTTGGTAGAACCCTAACCCTGTTATTGGGTACCCCTCTTGTCTTTCCCTATTAAATGTGGAGTCATCGATTCTGGTGAACAATTGCTGTCAAAATTAATCCGCTGCCTATACTGTTTGCGCGCTGAAAGAAAATCCAGTGCTAATACACAGCCTAGGCTCTGTAAGCAGGCATGTTGCGAACTACGGTGGGCCCTCTGTTTACACACTATTTGTTTGCATATCAGACAATATTCTTGTTAGAAAATACAATCAATTGTAAGATACAGTGCCATTTTAAAGGGACACAATAGGAGCCCTCTGCCTGTGAGAGGTTCAGAACATAAACCTTATGGAGTCATGGAGGATATCTTCTTCTCGATATGAATTTACTGCGTTTGTGGAGCTCGAAATCCACTAGATCTGAGTTCTAGTTACTAACAAATAGCAATGATGCCCATCAAACACAAACAAAAATGATTCACAGTGTATAACGTAGACACTCGACACATCTTATGTTTAGCACAAAAGCTGTTGTTCGCCTGCGGAAAATAACAACTTCAAAGGAAACAAATATGTATAGTAGAGGATGTAGGAAAATGTCAACAGTATAGGGCAAAATGTTAATTCATATTACAGTATAGAATAACCTTTTACCGTATTTGTTTTGTATCGGTTGTTTGTGCGCCTGGCCTTTCAGAACATTCATACTGTCCATTTAGAGGTCACATTCGATCTGATTATGTCCAGATGGATGGATGGCTGTCTTGATGCTTGTGTGCTCTCCACTCTCCACTCTGCTGGCTTGCCTCGCCTTATCGTCAGTTTACGGTTTGTGTTTGAGGCACAGCCAGCACAGAGCTGCTAAATTCTGTCAGGTTGAGAAATGACTGAATCATTCCACCATGACACACATCATCCCATATACTCCGCTCATTCGCCATTCCAGACCTGGATGAACATAAACCAATTTAATTTACAATCAAAGCTGAGTCTATATTGGGACACAGACAGACCAATACAGCGGATGTCAGTTGAGGAGGAAGAAAGACAAAAATTGGCCAGTGAAAAAAGGAGGTTGTCTTCTGACATAGAGGCAGTCACTCATCACCCCTGCAAGGAAAAAAAAATGTCAGTGCTATGAATTATGTGACAATATAAAAATGACAATACAATGAGAAGAAGGAGGATGGAAGTATAGGAAAAGGTTATGATAGCCATTGAACTGACAAGGTGGAAGAAGAATGAAAAACAGTGATATACAACCTCCAACCAATAGAAAATCCAAGAGAGATAGACAGTTATTTTCCATTGGGAGTCGGTGGAGAACAAATGCAGAGTTAAAAGTGAGTGAATATTGGTCTTACATTCAGAGCCGGCCGAGGCATAAGCGAACTAAGCGGTCGCTTAGGGCCCCCGACCGCCAGGGGGCCCCCCTCAAAAACAAAAAACAAAACAATAAAAGGAACACAAATTTTTGGTCTAGATAATTAATAGCCTAAAAATGTAATCAGTTCATCTGGGAGGTAATCCGAAATTATCTGATCATGTCACGTTCACATCCATGCACAGTGTGTATTGAGTTTATTTTAAAACAATTGGAAATGGGGCTGCCCTCAGTTGCCCATGCACTGTGTATAGTCTACAGCCTATTTCAGCCTCGTCTCTGGAAAAAAAGATAGCTGGACAACAGAGTTCTTCTGCTTCGTTCCTCTCACTGCATTTAAATGCATTCATTATATTACAGAGAAATATGTCCCGTAAAATAAAAAGAGCTCCAAGCCCAACCCAGAGGACCCTCCATAATATTTTATTTTATATTAATATCTTTATGGAAAATTCATGTGTCTTTCTTCAATAGCTTCTAATTCATTCTCCAAATTATTTGTTCACACAAAATTTCTCAGATTTAGCCTCTTATTTTTCCTCTCAAAGTGCACCAGATTCATGCATTTAACTTTAAAAAGGTTAAAAAAATCTCCCGGGGGAGCATACCCCCGGACACCCCTAGGAGGGTCTGAATCTCGGCTGTATAATATTATCGCACAGCTGCACAGTGGAGGCACTAGTGAAAAACACTGGGTGTGTGAATGATATTTAACAAAGATCTATAGTTTCAGCAGCGTTAACATTGGAGAGGGGTCCCCTAATCATATTTCGCTTAGGGCCCCCTGAAGGCTTGGTCCGACTCTGCTTACATTCATCCAATGGCCCAAAAACAAGATTGACCGATTATGTTTTTAGATGTGTAAATCTGAATTTTTTTCCAAACAAGTCCTCTGTATCTTCTTAACAGCGAGACTTTGTTAACATGTCAACATAACGTTCTGCTTTGTACAAGTGACCTAAACAAATGAGTTATTGCAAGTTTAAGAATAAAAAGGTGTCAGAGTATCACCCACACTGTTTCACAATTTCTTGGCAATCAAACACCAGAGCAATGAGCCACCACGGGATGGAGCCAAACTTAATACAGTTCAAATCTGATATTGTGCTTGTCCACCATTTTAAATTATGGCATGTTTGGAATGCATGGACTATTTGGCTCACATACTTTAGCTGACAGTTAAACACGCTCTCAATGTGAGAATCAGAGTGGCCCCAACCCTTCACTGGCTGGCTTTATATCCACAAATAAAACTGACTTTAAGAAGTGTAATGTTGCAAGGGATTCAACTATGTTCTCTTGTTGTTCGAGACAGCTGGGTACTTGTCAGTAGGTATTTTGATAAATGATTCATTTTTTGAGAATTCTTTTCAACCACAAAACAGTATCAGATTCCAGCATTTTAACTGTTAATATTTGCTGCTCTCCTTTGTTTTTATGTGTAATAAACTATCTCACAGCGACAATTTAAGCTATGGGTAAAGGTGTGATGGGCATTTTTTCAAGTCTTGACAGTTTACAGACCAAACAGATTATAGATACATCCGACAGATATTCCTCTGATAAATCAATAGTCAATCATCACACTGCACACACACCAGCACCACTGACTGAATACATCAGGTAACGGCATATTGACAGTTACAGCAGCTGCAGCAGGTCTTGTGTTTCTGAAGATCAATCTCAATTATATTTTCTACTGTGTTTTCAACAAACCATTATAAAGCTCACCTCAGAGGATTTTCCATCACAGTGAACAATGAGCCCAACAGTGTCATCAAAAAAACATTTAAGTGTCTAAAGGAGTGCTAAAATAGGCTACATGTCCTTTGGAAATAATCCTCCGAAGAATTTACCCTTCTTGAAACCCGTGATTCATATAATATGTCTACTATGGCGATGCTTTCGTAATCTCTATAATACATGTCTTATATCAGCTCTATTTGTTATTTGCCATATGAATTGTGTTGCTTTGTTGGATCCTATAGGTTATTCTTCCAGCTCTTTGTCAGAATCACAAAAGCTCCTTTATGGGTTGACAGAGTTGATCCTTATGAAACCATGTAGCAGTTTAGGAATGAAGATCATAGTCTGGTTAAACAAAACCAATTATTAGTAGGGGAGAATGGGGGAATCTGAGGCATCGGGTAATGTGAGCCACCCCCTGTATCTAGGCAACGGAAAACATTTTTGGTCATCATGTGAGATATATGTTTTCAAGCCCCTCTCATTTCCCCATGGCCCTGAAAGAGAGGACCTCATGGTGCTGTGGTAAGCATGTTTTTTTCACCAAAATAGGTATTTTGCAAGTAAAAGTACATTTTCTTGCTGTCAACTTAATCAACTGTTGTGCCAAAGCAAATGTGTTCACGTAGAAAAACTTCTATCATACGTGTTGATGAACTACCAACATATAAAAACCATGTGATGATATTAGCTAAAGATTAGCCTGAAATGCTAAGAGAGGTAGTTAAGTTAAGTTTAGTCTTAAACATATTTTAATGTAATATTACATAACATGTGTTTTATTTTAATGTCATACACATTATAGAAAAGCCATCATGCCAAGGAAATACACCAGGAAGACGACTTGGGGCAACCACACGGAAAGAGCACCTTCTCATCTTTCCCTGTAACCTTCAGGGCTAGAATGTAGAGTAGGCCTAGTTGTAGAGTATGACAGGCTGATGTTATAATCCAGTTGGGTGTTCTCCTGTGTTCTGAGTCCCAGGCTGTTCTCGCTGGTTCTGATTTTCCTATGCTTTGACCCCCAGACACAAGCTGGCTCTAAGGGTCCTGTGTTCTGACCCCCAGACTGTGTCCTAATCTAACTGGTTCTATCTTTCATTTGAATCTTATTAAAACCTTTTCTTTCTTTCAAAGGTTTTTTTATTCAACAAAAGATTTGCGAAGCAATTACAGTACAATGATTAAGTTTTTTCCCCTTTTTTCTTGCCCCGAACACACCCCGCCCATATCCCCCCCCACACCCAACTACAAACAATCTTATTAAAACCTTTTGAATTATAATATGTTGTATTTGATTTTGTTCAGAGTTACTTTCAAGTGTTTAGAAAATTTGCTTTGCTTAATTGACCAAACCCCATCATTCTTTTACTAGTCCGACATTAGTTCTGGAATGTGTGGCTATAGCTTTCAGGATTCTAACTGTTACAATACGTGTTGTTATGGTAGTTTCAGAGTGGAAAAAGTAAGTGGATCAGTTTACCCCGTTGATTTTTCCGGTCTGTCTCAGTTTACCCCACAGCTGTGGTAAAGTGAGCCACATGACAACTTTTTTTAAAACAATCATATTTTCACTGCCCTTTGTCTTGAAAAAATTCTGCTAATGCCCATTTCTAGGAAACATCCTGAATTAATGGGAAATGTGTACATGTTAGTGATAAATCATTTTAGCTTGCTTAGAGGGGAGCAAATGTAAAAGTGGCTCAGATTACCCCGTTCTCCCCTATGTATTTTTATAATATTTGGCAGGTTATTGTTGTTAAGTCATTAGAAATAACAAAAGTAGCCTATAAAGTTTCTTATATTTTGACTGACATCCATGTATGTACAGTATTGTTTGTCCACTGCAGCTTCCTCCCTTGTTATTTCCCCACAACTCCTTGCATGATTATATAGTCAAATATTTTCAGTAACGCATATACGTTGCTGAAATAACTTCTGCAACTGGCATCCATATTGTAAAGGAATTGTTTCAGAAACATAACACTATTTTTTCATTTTTCAAAAATATTTTTTTCCCCTCAGCATCTCTCTGGAGGTGGTATGCTGCTGCTGGCTGCTGGCTGCTGACGTGCACAAAGCCCAGCCCAGCCCAGCCTATGCTACAGTGAGAGGGGAGAAGTCCGCACACAGCAGAGAATATGCTTCAGAGTGGATCAGTGCGGTTAGTGCGCGGACGCGTCAGGTGCGCACCAGGGGAGACTCCAAGACGCACAGCGGCAATACTCACTACCCGGCTACTTTACAGATAAAGAACATAGTTCATAAGTACTGCTATCGTGGGATTTCCGAATACAACTGGGGATTAATCAAGAAAGATACAGGAAGACAGCGAAAAACAGTATTTAGGGCTAATGGAAACGCACCGGACTACTGTATAAACCCTCGCTCTTAAACAAACTGTCATGAAGCAGCAGGACACAGACCTCCCGTAGGTCATTTATTGGGAAAAGTTTTTTTCAAATCCATCTGAAGTGGGGAAAAGAAGAAAGAAAAAAAGAAATCATGAACTTATCAGAGCGGTACGACTGGACCGTTGAGGAGCCGTGGAACCTGAGAATAGCGGAGAACCTGAGCGCAGCAGCAGCGGGGGAGAACCAGAGCATGGTGGAGAAAGTCACCCAGAAACCTCTGTTCGGTATCGGCACGGATAATGTCATCACTCTGCTGGTGTTCGCGCTCATCTTTACGCTCGGCGTGCTGGGAAACTCCATGGTCATCACCGTGTTGGCCCGGAGCAAACCCGGCAAGCCTCGCAGCACCACCAACATCTTCATCCTCAACCTGAGCATCGCGGACCTCTCCTACCTGCTCTTCTGCATCCCTTTCCAGGCCACCATCTACATGATGCAGACCTGGGTCCTGGGCGCCTTCATTTGCAAGTTCATCCACTACTTTTTCACCGTGTCCATGCTGGTGAGCATCTTCACGCTCTCCGCCATGTCCGTGGACCGCTACATCGCCATCGTGCACTCCCGAAAGTCCTCCTCGATCCGGGTGGCGAGGCACGCTCTGGCCGGTGTGGTGGTCATTTGGATACTGTCCCTGGCCATGGCCTCGCCCGTCATGTACTACCAGAACATTTTCCACCAGGACAACGACACCTTTTGCTGGGAAGTGTGGCCGAATCAAACCCAGAAGAAAGTCTACGTGGTGTGCACGTTTGTGTTTGGTTACGTGTTGCCCCTGCTTCTCATCACCTTCTGTTACGCAAAGGTGAGATAAGTTGTTCATATCATGGGTTGTGTTCAGGCCATTTAATAATTATGAAAAAACGATTGATGAACTACCAAAACATATATTTATTTCCCCTCGTCTTCTTGCTTCCAGGTTCTTAATCACTTGCACAAAAAACTAAGAAATATGTCCAAAAAGTCAGAGGCGTCAAAGAAAAAGGTATGTATTAAGCTGTCCTTTTGAGGGGCAATAGGGGTGGGGAATGGCATGGATCATAAAAGCCATATGTTTAAAAACTTGCCCGACTGAAATCAGTAGCAGAAACCAAACGAACACTAGATATGGCAGAGGGGATTTGTTACCTGTTGAATTGCTGCATGATTACATTGATTTTGATGAAAAATGTGTGCAAAAAAAAACCATGAAGTTTAGTTTCTGAATTTAGTCAACAATAATGCTTAAATCAGTGTCAATACACATGGTATTACACATCTTGCCATTCATTCTAAGTCACCATCTGACCTCTTGGGTTAAGTAGTGTGTGGTTATCTGTCCCAGAGAGGATGGTAATGATGTTAATTATGATGTATGCACATCATTGGAAGGAAAAGTGGGCACCTCTGCTGTCATACCCTCCATCTATTCTAGTCCGTTGCCTGTTATTGTTTGCGCAGCTGCAGCTTTCCTTATCTGTGGATATATGGTTCAAAACTCGGGTCAGTATTTTATGTGTTTTATGGAGAATATATGTTACATCCACACTCTGACCCCACAGCCCTGCACACATTATCTGGCAGCGAGGGACAATATAGTCTGTACACTGTACCACATGCCGAACCACCTCCAATTCAACAGGCACTGGCAGCCACGAGATCCCTTTTATCTATTTTTTTTTCTCAGGGCCAACTTGATTCATATACATGCTATATTGCTTTACTGGTGTGTAGGCAGTTATTCTGGTGAATGCTTGTTTAAAAAAAAAGAAATCGCTCAAAAACAGTGAATATCTCCTCATGATCTGTTACATGTCTCTACTGTGTGTGTGCACTGAAACAAAATATGGTGTTAATACACAGCCTAGGCTCTGTAAACTGGTTTGTAAACAAATGTTATGTAAAGAAATGGGGTCCACGTAGAAAACAAAACACTAATCTACAGAGCTTATGGCTTTGTCACATGGAGTCTTTTCAACGCACACACAGCATACGGACAGATAGCGGAGTGTGAGGAGATATTCACTGATTTTGACAAAAAGGGATTTGGTCTTCAAGCATTCTCCAGAATGACTGAGTCCACCTTTAACTGGCCAAAGTGCAACGTGCAATAGAACTGCCATCTAGCTTTCATTATGTGCGCTTGAGGAGATCTTTTAGTACATTGTTCTTCACAGTTGATAAGGGAGTACAGGTCTCCATGCTCTGCTGAGAGGGGAGGGATTGCTGAGAATGTGAACGTGCGCTGATGTGTATTGCTTCCCTCCCCTTACATACTTGCTTTATTGCATGAGTCTTAAAACAATAGCACAAGGTGAATAGGGGGGTTTCGGTTAATCCTGATGATTTACTGGATTCACGGTGCAGAGGACTTATCCGGAATGCACACACAGGGAACGTTACACTGACAGTCTCCTTGATAAGGGCTTGGCAAACAGTGCATGAAAGAAAACATGTAGCCTAATACATGAATAACATATGGTAGGTTAACCGATATCCGAACACGACTGTTTGCACACACATATTAAATCTGATTAAGGTCTACATACCACTTGAGCTATGAGAGAGTTGTGTAAATGCAGTACATTTGCTTTTTATGTTATTTCTTGTGTGTCATTTAACCTCTATTTATGTCAGCAGTAGGCTGGTTGGGTATGCATGTTCATAAAGTCACTGAAAATAACAGGCGTAAATTAAAGAAATCTGACACAGAGTAATAAAACGTGATAAATTAAAGCAACCTCTTATCTCCGTAGACCAATATCAGGGCTTTATAAGGGTTGGATAATAAAGTGCAATATGAGAGCTATCCCCCAAAGCTGCTTTCAATTACTTTTATGGTGTGAGTGCTGCCAAGGTGAGGGTGTTGCCAAGCCATAACTAATAACACTCAATCATTCTCAATCAACTGGTCCTGTATCAGGTGGTCCTATGGTGAATCAAGTATCTGGCACTCTTAACTGAGATACTGTGAACAGCTATGACCTGCCTGTTCTGTTGGGTTGTTGGCATGTTTTCTTTTGTTAAACTAGGCATACCATACGTGCCCCAGTCTTATCTCATCGCTACTCAGTCAGTGCGGTTACATGGCACAACTAGATTAGATTATCACATCGAACTAGACACTTAACGGACCGTGTCACTTGTCTGAGTTTACATGGCCTTTCAGGAATCGGATAAATGTCCAATGCATGGCTGTCTCCATTACGCTAGATGGCGCTGTAGCCCTTTCAACCATGCTTTCAACAAGTGTTAAAAAGAGCCACGTCCGGTTCTCTTCCGGCAACAACCCATGGTGTAGCCTATAACGCGCAGGCACACAAGCACAGAACGAGATGTCCGATCCGATCCCTGTATACATGCAGAGAGAATGCCGACAATGAACGACTTATCTAGGTGTTCTTATCCGACTTCTCTTGGCCGTTATTGTGCCGATTTGTGTCCGAAGTAGATCGGATAAAGGTGTTTACATGCAGTTTAAAAGTCCTGTTGAGGTCTTATTCGTTTAGTTACCCGATTATGAGTCTGCATGTAAACGCACTGAGTGTTGCCTTACTGATGCTACATCGTCTCTTAGCTGTCGACACATTACACAAAACATTATCGAGTTCTAATATTAAAAAGAACAGTCAGAAATGTTGGGAGCTACAGTCCCCTCCAATAGTATTGGAACATTGAGACCAATTCCTTCATTTTTGCTGTAGAAACCAACATAATAATATGAGACAATAGATCAACATTTCAGCTTTAATTTCAAGGTATTTACATCTGGATCTGATACACAGCTTAGAAGATAGCATTATTTGTAAAGGAACACCACATTTTTAGGTGAGCAAAAGTATTGGAACAGATACACTTAAAATACATTAAAGTAAATAAGACTTAATATTTTGTTGCAAATCCTTCCCTCTCAATAACTGCATCACGCCTGTGACCCATTGACATCACAAAACTTTTGCATTCTTCTTTTGTGATGCTTTTCCAGGCTTTCACTGCAACCTCATTCAGTTGCTTTTTGTTTTGGGTGGTTACTCTCTTCACTCTCCTCTTTAGCAGGTAAAATAAATGCTCTAAAGGGTTTAAGTCTGGAGATTGACTTGGCCAGTCTAAAACCTTCTATTTCTTGCCCTTGATGAACTCCATTGTTGTTTTTGCAGTTTTTTTGGATCATTATCTTGCTGCATGATGAAGGATCTTCCAATCAGTTTTGTTGCACCTTTCTTTAAATTGGCAGACACAATGTTTCTGTAGACTTCTGAGTTCATTTTGCTGTTGCCATCATGTGTTACTGTATTGTTGTCAAGATGAACCTTTACCAAAGTGATGGAAAGGCTAAAGTTTGGCGAAAGAAAGGATCTGCTTATGATCCCAAACATACAAGCGCATCTGTGAAACACGGTGGAGGCAATGTCATGGCTTGGGCTTGCATGGCTTCTTCTCGGATGGGCTCATTAATCTTCATTGATGATGTAACACATGATGGCAACAGCAAAATTAACTCAGAAGTTTACAGAAACATTTTGTCTGCCAATTTAAAGAAAGATGCAACCAAACTGATTGGAAGATCCTTCATCGTGCAGCAAGATAATGAACCAAAACACACTGCAAAAACAAAAAAGGAGTTAATCAGGGCAAGAAATGGAAGGTTTCGGACTGACCAATACAAGTCTATCTCCAGAGTAAAACCCTATAGAGCATGCATTTTACCTGCTAAAGAGGAGACTTAAGAGAGTAAACAAACAAAAACGGAAAGAGGTTGCAGTGAAAGCCTGGAAAAGCATCACAAAAGAAGAAAGCAAAAGTTTTGTGATGTCAATGGGTCACAGGCTTGATGCAGCTATTGCAAGGGAAGGATTTGCAACAAAACAACTCTTATTTACTTTAATGTATTTTAAGTGTGTATCTGTTCCAATACTTTTGCTCACCTAAAAATGTGGTGTTCCTTTACAAATAATGCTATCTTCTCAGTTGTGTATCAACTGAGATGTAAATACCAGATGTAAATACCTGGAAATTAAAGCTGAAATGTTGATCTATTGTCTGATATTCATATTTTGGTGTCACACCCAAATGTTTCCAGCCTACAGCAAAAATAAAGGAATTGGCCTCAATGTTCCAATCATTTTGGAGGGGACTGTATGCCTTTTTTTGCCCATAGTAAGGCAAAGATCATGTACTGCTACAGCCAGCAATGGGTTTAGTGTAGCCTACTGCATTAAGACTGGAAACAGTGGGGAAATGGCTAGCCAGGTTCTCCATATGTTTAAAAGCATGGCCGAGCAGGTAGAGTAGGTTGTCCTCTTACTGCAACATTAGGCGTTTTTATACGATAGATAAGACCTCAGGAAGTCACAGCTCCGTTTTAGTTTTTCCACAGATGGGCTACTAAACAATGCAAACAAACATGTTGATCCTTAACCCTAACCCTCCGCTTTCTGCCTTAATGCCAACCTATGCCATCCATCTCCTGTATGAAGCTTCATATTTAGTGTTCACACACAGCTACCAAACTTTTTGTCCAACTCTTTGCAAGAAATCCAATAAACTTAATGTATCTCTGTCTTCTCCTGCAAATCTCAAATTAGCTTTCTTGATAGAAATGTTAATTTTTCTGGATAAGATAAGTGCTATCAATTCATCATGAGTTTGGTGGCTTGTTTGCAAGATGTGGGGGTGGGGGGTTGTTCCCCAAAATCAAAAGAGGCACATGAACAAATTGCAGCGGGCCACACAGTGTCCCTGGTGGAGAGCAAAGGGAATTGGTTCAAATAAGTGTTACATCACTAGTTTGCGTGGCTCAGTCGGGTCCCTGCAGCAAACCACCTGTCCTGGGACACTTGATGTTGGCGACAGCCGGAAAGAGCAAGGTTGTTCCCACCGCTGTTGTGAAATTTCAACAAATGTCTTATCACCGCAGGCACCCACATTTAGAAAGCCTCCAAAAGTCAATTGAAAAGTGAAAGTTCTTTCTTTCTTTCTTTCTTTCTTTCTTTCTTTCTTGGTTAATGTTATTGGGAATAGCATTAATGGTGGATCTAATTCCACTTGGCAAATACTAATGTTTGTAATGGATTCTGTGTTGAACCAGAGCTTAAAAAGCCAGTAATAAGTACTGTAGGTTTGGCATCCAGACGGAGCACACAGATGCTTGGCTAATTATATACATAATTATTATGACAAGAAAGAAACATGAAAAAGAAACATGAAAATATGCAATATACAAGTAGAATAGAAAAATGCAGCAACAAATATGGCAGCCATTAATTCTGGCTATAAATCCATCAGTCTGTAGCCTGTTGTTTCTGGAAATAACTGAACATATCATTCAGAACACATCACACAACACCAAATATTTCAAAGGAAAACATGTAAATCTTGTGTATACTGAAATCGATCTCGTAATCTTTAATCACATTAATCAGCTATCATCTTTGCAAGTAGAGACAGTGTGGCTGGAGAAAAGAGGCGGAAATGCTTCAATTTTATTAGTGTCCTCTTCCTGTGGTGATGCTGTTTACATTAGCCCAAGTGAAGGCTCTGAGAGGGCTGAGGTGAAGATATGAATGTATTATAAAGGCTATCCAAACAAAGCATGGCTACTGACTGACAGCTTCACTAAAACTGTGGGAACTTCTCCTTTGCTGCTACTGTATGTGTGTTAGTGTTTGTGTGTTTGTGTTTGTGTGTGTGTGTGTGTGTGTGTGTGTGTGTGTGTGTGTGTGTGTGTGTGTGCGGATGTGTATATTATGGTCGGGCTGATATCTCAGGCCAATATTGACCTGGCATTTTTAAAACGTGTCCAGTTAATGACGTTTATCTCGGTTATGATCGATAAGGGGCAGATTCATTAATACAGGTTGCTTGTTAAACTAATCAATACTGCACATTTTTAGTGTCATTATTGGCACTTCTCTCTTGCTTATCCGGGGGGAATAAGGCCACAACTGTGCCCGGAGTTAACTTAGTTTGGTCTGAGAAAAATCTGATTACAAATGTTGTTACCTGCTCCTACTTTTTGTCATGTTGACTTGATTCGGTTTTCATTCCATTTGAACCTGCTTTATTCATCTTTTTTATTATTACTATTTGGACTTTAAACACAACATTGATATGTTATCGCCAAAGGAAGATGCTAATCGGAATATGTTAGTGAAAAACCTGCCTTTTTCACATAGAGCAGACACAGAACATTAGCACATATTTGGAGTCGTGCTTCTGGCAACCTGGTGATAGGAAGTCCAATATTCACTCTACTTCCATCTCGGTAGAGTCGAGGTCCCAAGGGGAAATAAGTGGCTTATTAGCTCAAGTAGTGCACTGTGGGTTTATCAACAGCTGCCTACTGCTGCTGCACATTATACTGATAAGAGCTGTGGGAATGAACCAGACAGTTCAACCAAAAACAAGTAACTGGAAACCAACATTAAAACTCCTTTTCGTGAGAGCTGATGCTACATGTAGATACCTATAATTCTTTGTGGGTTCATCCCTATGAGATGGCTCCCATACATATCACATCAGTCGTTTGATTTATCTTTAATTAAAACATTTCAAGAAATGCAGCTTGAGACGGGCTTGAACACAAGAGACGGGCTTGAACACAACCTTGCATTATTCAAGCATCAAATCTTCCCACATCTCTACCGAATAAAAGCAGAAAATACATGAAAGCTCCTTCAGTCAATCTGAGACTTTGATTTGCAATTCTATACGTTTTGAACACGCCTTTGTACTTTCTGTTTTAAAAAAAAACACATTTTCAAACCTTTGTAGCTCCATCACAATGAGCTCAGCCCACACGATGTCAAAGCACATTGTTCAAACCCACTGAAATGCAGACTGTCACTCAAATGCTGTGTTGGAATAGGAAAGATAGGCTACATCAGTTGTATGGGAGCTTGTCAAACAGTGTGATTTCTATTGGGGGAAGAGGGAGGAGGGGAATGTACTGGGAATACATAACTACTTCCAATGTATTCAATTGGTCACATAATCTGGCAGCTTTGAACATGGCAGACTCATTCAACGTCATAAATCAAAAGGCAAATGCCGGTGTGTATGTGATTATAATTTCTCGATATGAATGCATTTTCTTGTGTGCTATGCTCTGACATTTATTCTTGCTATCCTGTTCTTTCATGATTTGTTTGCTCATGAGATGTCACGTTAGGATCTCATTCGTTCTGGAATACATCCAATTGCTGCCTAGAAATGCAGTGGAGGGGCTAGGTGGACTCAGTCAGCATGCAATTAGTTTTTACGTGGTTACGCTTTCCCAGCTGTGGCCTTTGGCTTTATCGATTGTAATGCCCAAAGTTATAGAATCCCTGCACTAATCCATATTTTGTATAATGATGGATCTAATGACTATGTGCAATTTGAAAGAGGTTGCTCATGAACAAACCAATACAACATGATTCCTAAAGTGACAGTTCCTCTCAGCTGTGGAGCAATTTCACATCTTCTTGCCCATTATTTAGATTTTCGTCTCACAATGCTGTTATTATCAACCATGTTTACAGCAGCTGGCATCAGTGTTCTGTAATGGCAAATATTGCTTATGATATATCTCCGGACTCAAATGTTAGAATGCTTATTAATGCAAAAGGAAACATTGTTTTTATCTTAGATTCCCCAAATGTTTTATGGAAAGCACTCAGACTGTTCCTCCCCAGCCCCCCCCCCCCATCCCTTGGATACACCCCCCCCCTGCAGCAGTAGACAGTTTGTCGCTGAGCACCAACCCCCCCCCCCCCCTACTCTGACTGCCAATTGAAACACACAACATTATTGTTGATGCTGAACTGACTTGTATAAAAGATTCAACTTGCCATCTGATCTGGGCCATTCTTCTCAGAAAGCCACCGCGGGGCTTCCTGGTCGGATGGACCTCCATGTTCTTACTGGATCCAAGAACATGAAGCCTCTGTTGTTTGATTAAATACTCTTTGCTTGATTATTACAGCCTTATGATCTCATTTTCTCACAACAGTTCATAGAGAAAAACACAAACTAAATAACTGCCCAGCACCACAGTAGTCATATGTGGGCAGACGTGGCGACTTTATATGTCATGGACTGTGCGACTTATATGTCATGGGCGACTGTGGCGCAGATGGTAGAGCGGGTCGGCCAATGATCGCAGGGCTGGCGGTTCGATCTCACACTTCACCCACCTTGCCTCTTGTGAATGTCTATAGTTAGCAATGCGTCGTTTCACAGTTATCCTCAAGGGTGCACCTACTAAACTCACCCATGTCTCCTTCCCCCCTTTCCCCTAATGTGTGTCTCCTTTCCAGACGGCTCAGACGGTGCTGGTGGTGGTGGTGGTGTTCTGCATCTCTTGGCTACCCCATCACTTTGTGCACCTGTGGGCGAGTTTGGGACCTTCCCTCTGAACCAGGCGTCCTTGTGCTGCGCGTGACGGCCCACTGCCTGGCCTACAGCAACTCCTCCGTCAACCCCGTCATCTACGCCTTCCTGTCGGAGAACTTCCGCAAGGCCTACAAGCAGGTGTTCAAATGCCAGATCGGCACCAGCGGCTCCCTGCTCACCGACATCAAAAAGATCCGCTGCAAAGCCGACACGCCGCCATCGACTAACTGCACCAGCGTTTGATTGTCCAGTCTTTTTTTATTTTATTTTTTAAAGATAGATTTTTTTTTTTGGGGGGAGGAAGGGGCTTTGTCATCATGCTTTAATTGACAGAGTGGACATACAGAGATTAAATGGGGTATAGAGGCGGATGACATGCAAAGAACGACCCGGCCCGGAATCGAACCAGGGTCAGCCGCGACGAGGACCCCGCATCTGCATGGTACGCGTTCTAACCATTACACCACAAAGTGCCCCCAGACTGGGAGTCTTTGATTGGGTTCATACGACGACTGGAACATTTGGAACTCAATGTAAAGTCATAGCCACATGACACGAGTGGTTGCATGGGATTTTTGATGTAGTGTGGTTGCTTTGATGTTGCATAACCCTGTTCATGATTGCATTGCCATGCATCCATCTTTTCTTTCATATAAAATCCTGTGCCGCCGAAAAACTCAGGAAAATGATTCCCTCTCTACATCATGAATGAGAACTATTGTACTTCCTGTCTTCAGAAGTACATAGCAAATCTCAACTGGTAGACTTTTTTTCAAGATGACCCAAGAGTTGCATTATATTGAGTTACAACCACCTGTTGCGGTGAAACTGTGTTTTGCAGCCATGTTTTTTTCTGGGTTGTTTTTTTTTCTCAGTCCGGTCAGGAGATGTAACTGATTGTTACTATGGACACATCACCCTGAGGAGTATTCATTACCATGGAAACATGGTTTTACAGCGTATTCACATTATTGTGGAACAACAGCCTTAGCGCACACCTTCTCTACTACTGTGTATGTAGTGCGTTGCGGCAGCTCTTTGCAGATGTCTGCCATGTGCTTAGTGGGTACTCAAAAAAAACCTTTTGACCACTGTCTGTTGAAAAAGAATAAGAAAACAGAATACATGTGTTTCTGAATTGAGCGCAGACAAATGTAGACTTGCTTGGATATATATATACAGTATGCAGATGCAGTTAAAAACACAGATTTGATTTTTTGATAATAAGTAATCCACTCTTATCTAAGGTGGTTCCATTTAGTACAGCGCCACCAGGAGTTGTAAATATAATGAGAAGGGTGCGTATTGTGAAATTGGAGTTGTTTAACGGAGCTGGGCTCAGTAACAAAACAAGTGTAAAGAGTACAGTCATTGTTAAGTAACTGAAAAAAACATGCCTACCATTGGTAAGAAAAAAAAATTAACATACTTTCATGACTGTGATGATGATTGTGACTAAAGCCGGTATTTTAAATTGATGTGGTTGTAAATATTAGGAACACTGAAGCTGAAGTTCATATGCGTATGAAAAAGCCTCACTCTATACTTGCCTCATATGCTGTAGTAACAGTTTTCACATTGCGTCATGCTGTGTGACTGAGCCGGGCTGTTGGACATGTAAAGCTCGAGGCTTGTTGTTTTGCACGCTTTTTGGCAGCCATCTTTCCAACCACCAAAAACAATCTTAACAGGAGACCCCTGTGGATAAGAACAATTCTGAAGTTGTATTTTCGCCATATGTCCGTGATGTTCCAAGTCTGTACACACAGCTTTACCTATCATCCAAACTGAACAATAAACCTTTAATTTGGACTAACAGAATCGCAAGGTGTTTTATATTTATGAGGAGTTGTGGACGTTGACGAATGTGAAGCATCCAAAGAAGGATCCCACATTGAGTTAATTGGAATTTAAGCCTTTAGGCAACCACGTGTCACAAGAATCTGCAGACACTCATCTTCGCTCTCCAGGTGAATCTCAATTGATAAAGCAAAGGATTATTCCCACAGAACAGAGGAGGCGGAAGGGTGTCAACGGTTTTCAATGAACCACTGACTGTAGATAAGGTGATGCTCATTCACATCCACCCATGACTAATGTAAATCATTTAAAAGGGGACATTTCATGTACAAATCGACTCCAGGAGGCACAAGGGACTTATGTGGACACATAGGGGAGAACGGGGGAATGTGAGACATCGGGTAATGTGAGACACCCCCTGTATCTAGGCAATGGAACACATTTTTGGTCATGTGAGATATGTGTTTTCAAGCCCCTCTCATTTCCCCTTGGCCATGAAAGAGAGGACCTCATGGTGATGTTGTAAGCATGTTTTTTTTTTTAATATATTTTTTGCATGTAAAAGTAAATGTTCTTGCTGTCAACTTAATTGTTTGTTGTGCCAAAGCAAATTGATTCAGGTAGAAAAACTTAAATTCTACATGTTGATGAACTACCAACATATGAAACCATGTGATGATGATAACTGAAGATTAGCCTGATTTGCTGAGAGAGGTAGTTTTTTCTCAAATTGTGGCAGTGGGGTAAAGTGAGACAGTGTCTGTGCCCTCTTTTAATGAATCCATTATATTTGAGGTAACAAGGAGACTAGTTTGAATAAGACAAAAGACAATGTGGGCTGGAGGTGGGGGTTGATGATTGAAGGGATGTCAGCAGGGGCATGGTTCGGCACATATGTATGTGGGGGACAGGAGAGTGACCTTTAACATCAATAGACTCTAAGTAATATGTCTTTATTCAATAAATGATCCGATAAAACAAATGCAGAAAAATATTAATCAAAAACTCAAAAGATGGAAAATGACAGCTGGGTCTAGTCCTGTGTTCTGAGTCCCAGGCTGTTTTAGCTGGTTCTGATTGTCCTTTGCTCTGACCCCCAGACACTAGCTGGCTCTAAGGGTCCTGTGTTCTGACCCCCAGACTGTGTTTTAATCTATCTGGTTCTATCTGTCATTTGAATGTTATTATTGAATATTAATTATTTGTTGTATTTGATCAGAGTTACTTTCAAGTGTTTAGAAAAATGTTTTGCGTAATTGACCAAACCCCATGATTCTGTTACTAGTCCGACATTAGTTTGGGAATATTTGGTTTTCAAGCTAGCTGTCAGGATTCTAACTGTTACAACATGTGTTGTTATGGTAGTTTCAGAATGGAAAAAGTAAGTGGATCAGTTTACACCCTTGATTTCTCTGGTCACAAGACAACTTTTTTTAAAACAATCATATTTTCACTGCCCTTTGTCTTGAATAAATTCTGCTAATGCCCATTTCTAGGAAACATCCTGAAAATTTAATGGGAAATGTACGGTGGCGCTGAGCATTCACCAAATTAAAAAAAGTTTCACGGCTAATGTAGCCTTTAGCACACTTTAGGATCTCGTAATTACGAGAAAATATCTCGTAATAACGAGATAAGGATCTCGTAATTACGAGATAAAGATCTCGTAATTATGAGATAAGGATCTCGTTATTACGAGATAAGGATCGCGTTATTACAGATAAGGATCGCCCCTCTCATTCATCAATAACGATGGTTGGCTGGCTGCAGGACGGCAACGACTCTGTCCGACCTTATCGTCTTTTATTCCTGCCCTAAAAGCGCACTTTACTCTATTTTTACACAAAATCCATGACCAGGATGTCAAGTAGGCCTATGCGAATAATGGCCTAAATGTTGATTTAGCAAGTTAGTGGTCGCGGTTCCGGTGTTGTGCCAAACTTATAGTGTGTGTCTGTGTGTGTGTGTTTGTGTGCAGACGAGGTGAACCTAGCCTAGGCAAACATTGCAATTACCTTGGTTTCCGGACTATAATGGGCCCCATAATCAATACAATTATTTTAAATATGTTTTACTGTTCATTCATTAATCAGCGAACGCATTGGGAACTGAGGGACACACTTTGGCTTTACGCCCGTGATCAGCTGCTGAGGTCCGACAGGGCTTTTCTCCGGAACAGTACCAGTGACTGCACGTCTGCGCAAAGTTGACATAGCTGCTACTCATTGTTATGCCTCCTTGTAGAACGTTCTTATGTGTTTGTATGAGTCAAGGATCACACCAAGTTTAAACGACTGCATTTAATCAAAGCTTCAATAAAACTGCGCTCCGATACAGTATCAAACAGGAGGTAAAAGTGAACTAGCCCACCGGGCATTCTGATTGGATGAGGCAACACAGTACGGTGGCTCCGGTGGCTCATAATGAACAAACTGCATAAACATTTAACCAAATAATATCTTAGCCGTTAGCACACTCAGGATCTCGTAATTACGAGATCCTGAGTGTGAAACTTTTTTTTATTTGGTGAATGCTCAGCGCCATCGTAGAAATGTGTAAATTTGACTGATAAATCATTTTAGCTCGCTTAGAGGGGAGCAAATGTAAAAAGTGTCTCACATTACCCCGTTCTCCCCTATGTAAATGCATTGAATATCTGCGGCGAATGATACCAAGGTGTAACACAAATCCACTGTGGTTTCCCAAAGCCCACGAACAAATCATATCTTTCTGCAGAGAATGTTGTCGTTTTATTTTGTAACACTTTAGATTACAGCCCACAAATTGCAATGTAATTAACCAGTACATACAGGGCATCAGTATAATAATTAATAGAGACACATATACAAGTACAAGGGTGGCAGACAAGTGATTAGAGAGTAAGGGGGACAATCGTTATGGCATAAAAAAATGTATTTACATTTGTATGTCCTGTTATGTCAAAACATAGACAATTAAGGAGCCAAATACATATACCTTAAAACAGAGGCGACCTCTATGAAAGGTCATTGGGGTATTCATACATTTAATAAATGGCCTGCCATTGTGTTCTGATTTTAACTGAACAAAGAATAACATATAATAGTTCCAGTTGAGAAAATGGTAATTTAGGGAAACTACACTACCATCTTGAAAGCATTGGAAATGTGGGAGAAAAAACTCCTTCATTACACGGTGTTAGTCCGGGGTAGGCAGGCTGTAAAATTAAGCACTTTCTTCTAACCATGTTTTCAAGTCAGTGAGTAAAAACTGTTCAACAGAAAACAAAACAAGACCACAGTGTGTGCTTCTCAATGGTATGACGGATGTGAAAGTGTAAACAGTAAATAGAATTTACAGCTTCCGCCTGTCAGCTTGAAGATCTGTGGCTCTGAAGGGGATTTGGATAAACGACTGGATGAAGACGAATGGGCCATTTGAGAACATTTGTCAGCTTTTCCGCGATTGGCTCCAACATAGCCGGGCTAAGCACAGTTGTTCCCCTGTCTGTTCCCCATAATTACATAATGTGGACAGAGTAATTATACAAGTATTCATAGTGTCATTTGCCTGCTCTCGGGCAGTTTAAACTAAGTCTGATGCCCCATATTAACAATGTTTATACTTTAATTTGCGCTGTATTCTCAAATGTTATCTTCAATTTCATAGAGACAACTTTTTGAACATAGTTTCAGTTTCTAGCACCAAAAAAAAAAATGCTAGAGGACTTCTCTCGTTTTTTCAAGGTGTAAATTTGGTTTACGGTGGTGAGTATTTATTTATTCCATCACTTTGATGATACTAACTGTTTGTACAGATTTCCAGTGCTTTGCTTGTGTCACCAAAGTTGTGTCGTGCTGTGTTTGTTCCAACCTTGTTTCCTGTATTATTCCATCCGTGGTGTTTACATTAAATAACGTATCGGGTCAAGGGGAGAAAAAGATTGTTTTCTTGTCTTCTACGTAATCTCTGTGTGCTTGAAATTGCAACATGTGAGAAACAGTTATAAGGCTCTCTGCAGTATCTGGATGTTCATTTGAAATGCTGTATATCCAGGCTTTTGCCTGTCTTCACTTACGTATATTGTGTGACTATATTAAACTTTGTCATTTTCCTGAGAATAAATGTTTTTTTTATTCCATAAATAATACATACAAGTCCCAAGTATGGACAATCTGTTTTAAAAAAACTGTTCTGGAGTCTCATTGAGGCCCTATGTTTCTTCATTGTCCTGACCCTTACCTCCCTCACAGTGGCAATCGCTAGCGGCTATAAGAGAGATAAATAGCAGTGTAGGCTCCCACCAGTATGGGTTCTGCCCCTCAAGAGTATATGGTTTTGTTGATTACACTCTGTTGGGAGTACATTTTCCTGGCAATAGACCAAGCCCAACCATCCCTCAGAGGTCTGACTGTCTTCCATGACAGGTCGTACTGTAAATATCTAGCCAGAAGAGGTTCACTTTCAGGGCAATTCTATTAACAAAGATAATGGACTATCATGGAAGAAAAACAAGTATAGAGTAAAACAGAACTTTAACCCTTCGAACAAAGCAGATACAGATGACATCGGAACTAAAAGCAGCAGAGATTGTATGCACAGGTGGTCTGCTGAAATTAAATTACATATTTGGAACATTTGGTTATTGTCATGATAATCCGGTCCAGAAGGAAACAAGAGACATGTTTTTACCATTAACATTGGATGAAACCATGTGGGGATTTAACTAGGACATTTTGTTTTGGGGACTGTTTCCTTTTTTTTGAAGTTGCACTGTGTAAGTAAATGCAGAGTTCTATTTCTTCTGCCCTTATGTAAAACCAAGACTTTTTTTGCAAAAGCTCAAACGTTTTAATCTATATCAACATTTTTTTGAGTGGCTCTTGTGATTGGAAAATGTCGACCGGTGAGTTCTTTGATGGATTGCACAAACACTCATATTCATCAGAGGTGGATTATGAATGACTTTGCTGATCTTTATCGAGCACTTACCACCAAGTTGGCATTTAGGAGTTTGAGTGAAACACCTCGACAGCTATTAGATTGATTGCCGTGACATTTTGAACCAATATATCTATGGAGCCACAGAGGGTCAATCGTAATAACTTAGGTTTTCATGAAGGTGAGTACACACACACACACACACACACACACACGTCACACACATACAAATACACAGACACACAAACACAGAAACACACACTCCTTTCCATGCAAATGATGTCCTGATTTCCAGCTGTGATGATTTAGAAAACTAATAAATAATAATAAATAAATGCAACTCAATCATCTCAAACATTCGCAGCTTAAATCCCTTGTCTGTCTGCATATATTAAACAGCGAGGCAATAAACTCACCGTGATATGTGATGTGAATATGCTGCAGAATAAAGAGCACTGTCCTAGCACTGGACATATTCAAGTCAACTCGGCTGGCCAGCTCTACATACATTCAATAGTATCCACCACAACTGGGTTTGGATTTTAATTTTTTTGATTCACCTTTATTTCAACAAGCAAGTCATTAATATCACATTTTAACATACTAAAGTAACATACTGTGCTATGGGGATAAATTAATTGCTTGGGTAGAAATTTGTATTCCTGCAGCAGAATTATAGGGGAGAGTGGCCTAAGTTGAGCCACTTTTTACTCAAAGTGACTTTAAAGTGAGGCCTTGACAGTAAAGTCTCCAACTCAAATATGTACATATATTTCAGGATGTTGTGCATCCCTGGTAATAAAAACTTTGGATCTGGAATAAAGTGTTGAAGAAATATAGCTTTCGGAAAAGAAGTTGTCTTGTGGCACAACTTGCCCCCTGTGTGGTGTAAGTTGTGCCACAAGAGAGAATACCATGGGGTAAATTGTGCCATTGATATATATCTCATACACTGTAATGCAAGACAAATCCATTAGACAATTACTTATTTAAGGTTTATTTAAAGTACATAAAGTGAATATTTTACAAAGATTGAAGGACAATTTTCTTAAACAAGGCCTAGCAGATCTAGGTGGTTTTACCTGCTAAGCTCACACTGACAAAGTCACCATCATCATCTTTCTGGCCATCTGAACTCTCATCAGTGGTGTCGTTAAGGGAAATGGAGATGTCAGTCTCTTCTGAGCTACTGTAGACAATCACTTTCTTTTGGTGACCAGCGTATACAGCCATGCCAATGGCACAACTCTCAGAAATGTACTTTGCACTACGTAGCTGCTCCGCCCTTGTAGAACCAACTGCAACCTGGCATATGCGATTCCCCCTCCATTTCTGCCTTTAAATCAAGGCTCGAAACCCATCTGTACACCCTGGTTTTTCCTCCCCATTAACTATCTTACATCTGCACTACTATCTTTGTTTATATGTGGATGTCTGGGCATTATGTCTTTTATTTTGGTTATTGTTATTTTACCTTCATTTTTTACCTACTGAATGCACTATGTAAAGCACTTTGGACAATGCAAACTGTTATAAATGTGCTTTTATAAATACATTTTACTTACTTACTTACTTATAACTCACCTAGGACCTTTGGCACAAATCACCCCATCCCCAGAATTTTGGATAATAAGCATGATGCAGCAGTAAAGGGCTGACATTGTGCTAACTATATAGAAACAAAGTGTAGCATACTAAAGCACTAAACATGTGTCAAATGTTTTCAAACGTGTCAATAATTGTTCAGACACAGTAATCAAAAAACCATGATCACGGAAATTGTACTTTGAAAGGCAAAAACATTTTTTTTTAGCTTAAATGTGCTTATATCTTATTCCATGTTTCTCCCTTCTTTACAGGATGAGTTAAACGGATGGCTCTTCTTAAATATGTGGTCACATTTCCAATTTCTTTTATGGTTTTCTAGAAACAAGGGGTGGCACAACTTCCCCACCGGCACAACTTAGGCCACTCTCCCCTGTTACTTATATGTATGTTTGCTGGTATCAAAGTGATGGGGACAGTTTTCATGTCATTTCTGTATTAACCCAAGAGACACAGTAAGCCGATTCTTGCCGGTAGGTTCACTTAACTTCTTAACGTCCAAGTATCATTGATACACGATCATAACATAAATCAAAAATACATCAGTGCAAAGACATAATGCATGCAGAAACACAAAAAGGGAAATGGACTGAACATGTATTTTAAGAAAAATCCAAAGAGAAAAGTCAAAAAACTCTCCTAAACAAGGTAATTCAAAGAGTGCTACGACATGGCAAGTCTTGAAGATTTAATAGAAGAACCTAGTAATGGCAGTACTGGATAATGGGGTGAAGGGCAGTGTATGGGTGGACATATGGTTGCCAGTGGATGAGAGTGGTAATACTGGGGCGTATGTATTGAGTGTGGGTTGTTGTTACAAGTTCACCACTTAGAAACCTTATAAAACATGAATGTGTTGTAGAAAAACAGTTTTTAGTGATATGAGAGATTATTTAGTGTTGCTTTTGATGAAAAAAAACTCTTTTTACATTACATTACATTTTTAATAGGTTTTATTGCATAGGAATGATTGAACCCTTCTCTGTGGACGCACTGTTTTGGACGTCGTGAGAAGATAACAAATGTCATATATTTGACATAATAATGATAAAATTAAATTTAAGGGGATAATTGTGCTCCAGACATTCTATTCTTAATCCCTAATAACATTTACAATTTTAGTTATTTTTATTTTTAAACATAACAGCAGTTACATATGCAAGACGGTCTTTTGTCCCGCTTCTCAAGAATCACTGATAATATTATTGCATACAGCATTATACTTCTACAGTAATATACCGCATATCATATATCACATTATTACCATATATAGTACTCTAGTCTAGACTCTATCTATGTATATGCACCATATCTTTATGTCAGAACACAATGTAGAAGAGCGTATTGGAGCCAGCCGACCAGATGTGCGGACACAACCAAAATGCACTAATGTGATTTCTTCCTCCATCCATCACAAAGGTATATCTGCAGCAACACTACCACTGATGCTCTTGTTAATGCCAATTTCATCCTATAGCCTGTATGTCCTATCCTCGAGATGAGCCATGCCTCTGACAAGAGTGTGTGAGAGAGCGTGTCGGTGTAAAATTACCTCTACCTCAGCTTATAGTGGATAAGTGAGGCGGCTTTCGCCTGGTTATATTTCACACTCCGACCGTATGAAGTGATAATGCGTCATAAGTATCCTTCTATTTGAAACTAATGAACATGAATACAGTCGGGGGAGAGAATACAGGCTCTCATCTCATAATGTTTCTTCTTTCTCATTGGGAAAAATGTAATGTGACTTTGAATCTCACAATCCTACCTTGAATTCAGCACTACAGCCTATGTGCCACTCACTCACATTGTGTGTCTTTGTCTATACGACACAAGAGGATAAGAGAGAAAAAAAAGCACTCAAGCCGCAGAGAATAAAAGAAAAACCTTATTCAAAGCAGTGGTGAACACGTGGACTTGAACGTCCCTCTATACCAAACACGTTGCCAAATATACCCAGGAACAGACAGCGCGGTCCCATTTCCTCTAAATTGGCTTTTATCTAATTGCTTGATGGGAGTGAGAATGGGTTTAAATCTGGGCCTGACTGAGCAGAGGGCGCAGACAACATCAAAATAGAGAGCCGGGTTGAAAAGGTCACCCAATAGCCCATAGCAAGTGTATTGTTGCATTTAACCTTTGAAAACATTACAATTCCTAATTCCCAATTTTTATTATGTTTTTGCTGTGTGCTTACGTGACCCCAGTACTTTGCATTTGGTGCTAATGAGAAAATGTTAGCGACAAACCTGTGCATACCACAAACATGATTGGATATAGATTCATTCCATTCCTCGCCTTCCAGAAAATGATGGCCACAGAATTTAATCTTACCTTTTCTGCACTTTTGCGTTATTTGCATAATTCTCTGCTCATGATTAACAATCGCACGCTCAGTATTTTTGTATTCCATAAAGACCATGCTGTGACTGTTTGTGCTCTTGTAATTACGGCTGCGATGTGTGATTAGCAGTGACACGTCCTGACCAGCTGTCCCAAACATCGGCCACCAAATGGCGACCCTGGCCTAACGAACCTGGATGACGAGACGCTGGAGTGGCTTGCTACAACCGAGCTGAGGATTTAAAGACATACGCAAGAAGAAGTTAGTGTGCAGTATTGCATTTATTTTTTAGATTTTTAATACAATTTGCTGAATGTTTCACTCGCTACGGCAAACAAAGTATAATCTGGATCAGCAGTTAGGTACATCCAACAAATAAGTGTAAGGCTAGAACGACTCGCAATCAATATTTCATTTTAATTAAAAAAAAAAAACACATTTCTTTTCTCAATAATGGGGAGATGGTACACACACAGCAGGATATTTGTTCTCCCTTGTGTTGCATTACTATCATTGCTGTGATTAAAGTGGTGATACATGAGTAATGTAAAAGCCCTTCCAGAGTGAAAAAGCAATGGGTTTCCACAGCTACTTGTCTATTCCCAGAAAAGCATTATGAAAACAGCATGGTTTTTCCCAACTGGAGGGCATTGACTGAATCACAATAACACATGATACAACATAAAAAAATGAATACGGACATGTGCCAAACGTGACACCGTCAGGAGTGAAGAAGATGACTGCAAAATGTATAATTAAGCAACATTTTTCTGTTGGGTTTATTTTACCGATCGGCAGAACTGTGGCACACACACATACATCTATTCTACACCGAACACAAATAGGAACACAACACTACGCCACACCTGTATGTTGTATGGATAATGTTAACAAAGGAGAAGTGTTCACAAACACGCATTTAAACTAATTTGTAATTTATTTGAATAGAAATCGGCATTTTGTGTACTAATCTTGAGCAAAAACAAGTGTTGCCTTTATTATTTTTGTTCAGTATAAACACACGTGAACAGTTTAGAGAACCAGAGGCCAGCATTAATATAACCTAGAACCTATAAAAAAAACTGACTTCAGTCATTTCTGGACAGTGTTACGGGTTGGCTTTCAATATGGCTTCATTTGCAATGCATGAGACATGGGTGGCAAATCGGTTGCTTAGTATTCAGCTCAGTTTTTCCCCTTCATGGCCACAGAGGCTGAAGAGATCTCCCATGATGGACTTAATTCCATCTCCCTACTCCCATATATAATAATAATAATACCTGAAGCATTATGACCACCGACCTCTCCACCCCCGGCATTCAGTACAGCTGTGCAGTAATTACACACCTTTTTCATTTGACTTCCATGGAGTCATTTGTCTGCTCCTAATACGTATTTATCTGAGGTCTGCTGCAATCACTACATGCCAGCTATGTCATGGGTGTTGTAGTTCAATATCACTTTTCAAACAAGGGTCATGACGCGCTCCTTGACCCTGATGCCTTTCAGATACTGAGAAGCTGTATAACTCGGCAGCCAATTAGATTATTATTATTTACAGCAGGAGAGAGATGGAAGGTTAAGTGGTGCACCTTCACTTTAGTCTGTTGTGATCTTTGAGCATGTTGAGAAAATGATGCTTTCCATCCATGTCACTTGAACATTGGACATATGGCCTACACAACAGAACATGAGCTTGACACCAATGTGCTCTGGAGGGCACACGTTACGGCAAAAAATTTAATTGGAAAATGTTCATACTGAGCGCTTCTTTTGTGCCAATCCCAAGGTCAACTCACACCATTTGGTAGGCTACCATAGTCATGTACTCATCTCAGTATACGATCTAGTACAACTTTGGTGATCCAATCATACTGTATGTGCTTTTTTCATGATGATGACGATGCAGAATTAAATGAGAAATGGATGGACATATGTTTTTGTTATTTTTAAATAATTTCAATTATTTTGACTGCACTTAAATGTAGCCTATGTGTTGTTTACACTTTTGATATGCTACTTAGCCACAGAGAACACTGTGAAATCCAAGGCAAATTTCCCATTCTATCCATCCTAAGTAACTGCAAAACATTTGTCTAAAAAGATTACACCTGCTGGCCACCAAAATAACATCAAGATGGGGCCTGTATGGACATTTGAAACATGCTTCAACGCTGAGTCCAACACGTAACATAAGTGGAGTGTGGAGCCTGCGTTCTTTTCCGAGTGCTTGTACGAGGCAAAGTGTTCTCTTGATGGATTTTTCCTTGTGAAATGGTGCAGGTGTCAGCTGCTGTTTTTTTGCTCTTTTGCTGTGTCACGCAAAGAAAATTGCTCCCCCTTCCAGCTACACACAGAGAGTACAGAGACAAGATAGCGCTCACAACTGATGGTCAGCCATACCATTGAGACTGCTTCTCACCTTTCCATTCTTGAGTACGCCTACTTGTCTGGTGAAAATGGAAACGCACTTTGCTGGCAGTATTTTTAAGATTAAAAATAAATAAAAAATACTGCCTATTACTTACAGCAAATATGAAAGCAGAACTCAACTCAAGGACAGCCTCTATCACCATGCTGCTCTCTGTTGCATGTTACTGCATTATATGATGATTCAGTTTGCTGTACATGTACCGTCAAACTATTCAAACTCCTATTTCATTCAGGAAAAAGTAGTATCAACAAGTATTAATATATTGAGGGATAGGCTACAAATAGAGTACACTTATTTATGAATTAAGTTATATAAGTAAAAGTAAATTAGGTTTTCAAATTGCATGTGTATAGGTTATTAGCCCCTTGCGAATATGCGGACTGTAAAATGTGTTTCCCAGAATGGCCCTGATTTAAAAGTCAAATTCAGACATAATTAACCAACATTATATATAACCTGTGCCTGTGCTCATTGTGTGCTTGCCGGGTAATTACTTGTTCTTTAGTAGGTGAAGCTGCACAGGAAATTACACCAACTTAATTTCCCAATCCTACCCTGGAGGACGCATTTCACACAACGTGCCCTTGTGTAATGTCAATGACACACATTTGATTGCAGACTTGGAATAAGTGTAGAATCTTATATCATATTTCTTCATTTTATATTATGTACGTAACAAACTTTGTTTGAAGTGTCTTAATCCTCAAACCTTCTGATTAATGTATGTGATGATTGTCAAAATGGTCTAGTGCTTCAGGACCGCACTGTACAAGCTCTGGAAAAATCAAGAGAACACTCCAAATGAAAATTAACATTTTAGTTTTATTCAGACAGACACAATGTATCCCACAAAGAAAAATTGCCATTTGGAGCAATTTTATTAACTAATGTAGATATGACGATTTAAGAAGCATTTGGAGAAGCTATTTTTCCAGAGCTTTATGTTTTAATGTATGCCAATGTACCCTTAACCCCCCAAAAGGAGAACAAGCATAAGAAGGGTATTGTGCGCTTCAAAAACCTGTATATGGGTAACACTTTAGCATCATTTGAACAACTAAGCAACAAATTCGGTCTTCCAAGGTCAGATTTTTTCAGATATTTGCAAACAAGACATTTTGTGCTATCCAAATTGACCAGCTCTTCTATACCAGCAGACACAACCCTTGTTGATTTTGTTCTGTCTACCAAACCATCTCAAAAGACACTTGTCTCTGCATTCTATGGCAGGATGTTGGATCTAAGACATGCCTCTATGGACAAGATCAAAGCAGCATGGGAAGGGGACCTGGGCTTCTCTTTAGCGGAAGATACATGGAGCTCCATTCTTAAACATGTTGATTCCACCTCTATATGCGCTCGACATTGCCTGATCCAATTCAAAGTGGTTCATAGGGCTCATATCTCAAAAGCCAAATTATCCACAATTTACCCTGATGTTAGTCCACTGTGCGTAAGATGCAACATCTATGAAGCCTCTCTACTTTATATGTATTGGTTGTGCCCCAGCCTTAACAAATTCTGGGTAGAGGTCTTCCAAACATTATCTCATTCAGCGAGGGGAGATTGTATTATCCCTTTTAGGGCGAGTGCATTTGGCCATACTTCGTTCTCTGTTCGTGCAGCTACTGAGTGGAACCTCACCCCCATAGCCATCAGAAATCTGAACACATATAGGTCATTTAAATTTCAGTTAAAGAAATGGCTCATTGATAATCACAGCTGTCTACATTACCATTAACCTGTTCATGTCATTGTCTGCTGTTGTCTGATTGTTGCTCTGCTGTGTTTTTATTGTATATTTTAGCTTAATTGTACTTTTTACTTTACTTACTTTTTAATAGTACGTTTTACTATAGGTATGTTGTGTTATGTAAATGTGTAACTTTATTTTCTTTTAGGGTGACTTTTACCATCGGTCTAGGGACTGACGATGAAAAATAGCCTTCTGGCTAATTCTGGCATATTGACAGAAATGTTTGATAATATGCACTGTCCCTGTATTAAATAAATAAATAAAAAAAACATAAAGTTGGAACCAAAACCACTAATTGCACTTTTTGGGGTCACTGACACTGGTGGTTGGACTAACAGCAGTTAAGCGACGTACTATATCGTTTACCTCTCTTCTGGCCCGGCGAACCATTCTGCTGAGGTGGAGGGAACCTGTCCCGCCCACTCATACACAATGGCTGAGAGATGTTATGTCCTGTCTTAAGCTAGAAAAAAGTAGATACTCGCTTTGGCATTCTAGTACAGGGTTTCAGGAAGCATGGGGACCTTTTTTGGGCTCATTTCAAGCTTTGTAAACTGGCAGTGACTTGGGAGGGATTATTTTTGTTTCTTTTATTGTTTGTTTTGAAGTGTCCTAAATTGTTTTTGTCCTTTTCATTTCAACCTTTGTGTAACAATTAACAACCTGGCACTTGTCAAAAAAAATAAAGAGATTTCGATTTAAAAAAAGGAGAACAAATCAAACTCAATTCTTACATGACAAGTTTATTATTTTTTTCCAGCAAAGAGCAGCAATTCAAGTGTAACAGTTCATCCAGCATTATTAGATTTGTTCCAGCCTATTCGTGAAAATCCATATATATATATATATATATATATATATATATGAGAGAGATTAGCATTTAATTATTATAAGAAATAATATTTTAAGTCTCAAAATTAAGTGAAAAACAACCTGATTGACATGAGAACAGCAGGTGATAGAAAATGACAAACATTTTTTTGACATTGAAATATGTACCATTCAAGAAGATAGTTCTTATATACAGAATAAAACCAAACAAGTAAATATATGAAATGAGCTGTTTAAAGAGTGCACATACAGAGCTGTCAAGTTTAAGTGTAGGGATGATCTAGAGAGAAAGGGCTGTGGCAACTAATAGCAGGTAAAATGTTTGCTTAAGCCAATTCTATCCTTATTATGATATTAAGATGTTAAGACATCAATCAATACAAAAAAAAAACATTAAATGTAGTAGTTCATTGTTACAGTAAATTTCATCTACAATTTTTATCCAGGCCTTGTAGACTTTTCCTTATTTGTTTTTTTATAGTTACAAATGAAACTATCAGCTGAAGTTCAAGGAAATCCTTTTACACACACACATACACACACTCCCTTTATTTACAAACCCTTGATATGTTAAGACATGATTTTGTGTTTCTAGATTGAACATCGTAAAGACCAATGCCACATCAGAAAACTACCACGAAAAATGAAATGCATCTTTGCATTACGAGGGTCAAGCTCACAAACTGACATAATCTGTTCAACGGCCAAGTCATACAAAGAGCTGTACAGTATCGGAATATTTCTTTACATAAGTAAAAAGTACAAAACTGTAGATCAATAAAAGATTTAAGAGTGTGAAGCGCTTTGATCGTTAACTTTTCAACACCTAGAATATTAACACCTAATAACATATTAATACTTTTGAAATGTCATTCAATGTAGTGTCAGGAATGGAAATGCCAGCAATATCCATCCCTGCCTAATAGACCTTCCTGGTATACAGCATCTATAAAAAATTAACCGACACACAAAATTTGAACTACTATTAAGAGTTCATTTTAAGAAACAGCAGTGGTTCTTTCTGTGTTAAGTGGACCATCCTCTCCTATAATTAGTTCAAGTTTTTTTTTTTGCCAAAACAGTAACAATAAGTAAAAATGTATTTCTTTATAAAGGTTAAGTGTTTGCAGTTTAGACAAAAGTCCAATAGTAGTAGCCAATGTTTTGCAACTAAAATAAGCTTTCTGACACGATACCACAAGGAGCCTTTTCAAATGCCCTATTATTATCATTGATACAATTATTATCACTTTTATTATTATGCGTTTTAGTGAACTGACCCTTTAAATAATAATCTCAGTTTTAATAGTGCTACATTATTCCCAAGCCCCAACCTCAGTGATTTTTACCAGCATCCAATAAGGAAGTGACCACAACTGTAGTAACCGGAAGTGCCACTAGGGGGGTGGTACCAAGACTAAGCCATTTTTCTTTGATTCACTTGTTAGACAGGCCGTTTTCAAAGTCTTATTAAACCTATTTACAGCCTGGTCCACAAAACCATTTTAGTCTGTATGTTTAGGTCATATCTCCATGACAACACTGAGGGGGGTGAATTTTTTCGGAGGTTAAAATGTATTGGCGCAATCTCTTGAGTGACAGTTCTCCGCCCGTTGTCCCTCACTTTGCCTCGGAGGTATACGTCAGCTATCTCCCTCCCCCTCACAAAATGGCGACGCGCACAAACCAGTATTATTGGATGCCGTGTGAATAACTGAGGTCAGCCCGGATGCTATATCCATATTATTTACTATCTATGATTATTCCACTTAATTCTTTTGAAACACTATTAGTAGTGGTAAATCGTGTGAGACCAATACTGTGTTCAGCGCCCCCTTACAAGCAGGTGTCAGCACACTGAGGTTGAGTGGCGTGGTTGAGCCTGAGGGTGCAGATGTGTCAGATCATGTCCTGAAGCTCCAGCTCCTCTGGAAGGGCTGGAAGGGTGTCTTCAGGTTGAAGAACATGAGAGAAGGTTTGGCTTTGGGGGTTTCTCTGGCATGACGGCAGCTTTGCTCTCCTCGGTGGGGAATCGACTGCGGTACACTTCTGGGTAAATCCTCTGGAACTGAAAAAGAGGAAGATATGCCATCAAGAAAGTATACTGTAGTAAGGGCAAACCAAATACTTAAAGACATTCATTGGGAGGCTTCTTTTTTTTGTTGCGGGGTCACAGATTTTGACTTGAGGCAAGTACACACTACACAGCTTTCAACCTCTTGGGATCGCTGTGCAGTCCCTATGAGTCTGTCCGGTCTCCAAACTACATGTTGTAACGAAAACACACGTGACAGGTGACACAGGAAATAGCATGTACAGTATGTCTGCAAGAAACAAGTAGTTTTTTCTTTGATTTGCAGTTTAAAAACAAGGAAGAAAAGGAAAAGGATGGGACAAAAATAATGGATTGGGATGCGGTGGCAGCAAGGATTAATGTCTGAGCCACAGACAGTTGAAAGTTAACATATAATGAAAATGTTCCTGATTGGTTTTTGTTACAAATACTGAAAGGTTTGTGTGTATGCCATTGTATTATTATCATTATTTCGTCCCCAGAGGGGTATACTACGAAGCGAGATTAAGGGCTGAGCGAGGTCTGTTGAGTCTAAAGCCTTAGTTTTCACAACTTTTCAGTATCACGAAAGGTGGCTCTCTTTTTACCTGGCTAGATCACCGTGGTAACAGAGGCTGCACGGCTAACCTGCCCAGACCAGTTTTTGTTTCAGAGTTTGAGTTTAAATTCGGCTCTCAGAGCGCTGCCCTTTAAGGAAACTACACATTTTGAAATCCTGCGGACCTGACTATAATGTCTGAGCGATACTTCTCACTGAGTAAACTAGTTAAATAAGTAAACTTATTGATCAGTAATATAATGAACGAAACAAAGCCGTGACATAAGGCTTACATTAGAGTGAACTGTAACATCGCGCTGCGGCTTTTTGCCACATGCATAGGCCTACAGTTATTGATGCAGAAAATGTAAAATAGCCTAGACGCAGCGCCACTCTATGCTCTCACCTCAAATGATTTTACCTGGCGATCTACACACACTGGCTCTTAATGAAGCGTTCTATAAAATCACAGGTTGCAACATTATTTCACTGTGGGCTTCTTTCTTTTCATCAGTAGCGATTACAGTTGGGACGTGACAGGTGACAGCTGTCACAGTTCGGACATCGCTGCAGACTCGCAGGTTAAGCTTCTCACAGTAGATTCATATTTGTCCGGAAAATACAGACTACAGGTTTTGTATCTAGGCTATTTATTTTAATGGTATTTATAAGATGCAAATAAAGGGCTATTGGCCTAAATCAAAATCAAAATTGTATTAATTTTGATGTGGACAGTGGCCCAAAACTATGATTTTCCACATAGGCTATGCTATTCATTAGGGGACAGTGTCAGATTTAAATCAGATTCTTAAGTGTAGGATTATCAACTAGGCTAAATGGTGTAGGCTACTGTTTAAATCCGAGTTCAACCTTTAATTGCTTTATAATGTCACGTTACGCACTGCGAGAACGATCTGTAAAATACATTAATCACTTCAGTAGCCCAATTTTCTGACAACATTCCACTCTCTCCTTATTTGCAGTAAGAGATTTTTTCGGCTCTCTGCTTTCTGCTGTTCTATGATCATTCAGACTGACAAACTCTTCCTCTTGAGTGAAGTCAGAGACGCACTTTTTTTTTACTCAGCTGCTCGCAATCAGTCCGTTAGTGTAAAGTTAGCGGCACAAGATCAGTCCAGTCTGTGCGGAAGCAGAGTCAAATGACGGCCAAACGCCCCCTCTCATGGGGACGCGCACAGAGCCTGTAGGCGAAACCCTCGTTCAACATAAGAGGTTGATAACTGCCTTCGTGATACCGGTTAGCTCTGAGCGAGGGTATGTGTTATGTTGAACCAGATCAAAAAAAGAGAGCCGGGCTCTGTTGAGTTTGCTTCGTAGTATACCCCTCTGGTCTCCTCTCATCCCGTGTCCTGCGCTCTCATTGGCTGGAGCTCGTTGCTGTTCTCATTGCCAGTCACAACCGTTTACCAGTTAACCCTGCTGTTCGCACAACGAATTGGCCTGAATACATCACCTTGTTCATTGCTCTGATTGGTCGTAGTGCTATCCTATTGCTTGCAGTGGTATTAGAAATGCACGCGTTGGTGCCTCCCCTTGAGTTGGGAAGGTTTATTGATTGTGGCCAGACCCTACATCGTTTTAGATGTAGGGTCTGGATTTCCAGGCTATAGCTTTTGTCTAAAAAAAAAGTTGGCGAGTTAAATAATACTGTCGTTTGAACTAGGCTTTACTCAAACCTAATAAACTACATTGCTTTGGACATACAAGCGCAATCTGGATTTTAACGCATACATGTTTGTCATCCCAACACGTCTCCTTTCCAAATAGTAAAGGCACTAACCTGCTTGAGTCTTTTCCTCTTGTCCTTGGCGGGCAGCTCTCGGTCTGCGATCAGACCTTCCAGCAGCTCCTGCAGCGGGGTCTGGGTTCCAATCACCTTCTGCTCCTCACACTCCACCTTTCTGATCTGTTTACAGAAGGCTGGAGACGCGCTGAAGTCTGTGTCTGAACCTGCGTATTTAATCTGATGGAAGACACAAAGGAAGTGTTGGAATTTTGAAAATATTCAGGGGCAAAGTGGTGCAACTAGGATATTTTACATATATCCAATCTTGCTTTTTGTATAAATAAGGTTGGAGGTTTAGGATCTATTTTTTTGTAAGGATTTTTCTGAAACAGTAGTTTGGTCATGTGGGCTGTTACAGTTTTAAAATCACATGCTGACTGCTCTCTCATACGTTGTTTTTTTCAGTCCTATTCACAGCGTGGGACATGTAAGCTTATGCATCTACTGTTGGGGGAAAAAGATTAAATCGGGCTTGCATTTGTCGGCCAAACATCGTTGAACACAGACAGAGAGAATACAGCCTGTTTTGCATCAATAGGGACCAACTGTGCACAGAGGGATGAATTGAAACCCCCCGCTCTTTGAAGGCCGTCAAGAGGGCAGCCGCAAAACTCTCAGAAGAAACTGTGTCACTGGGGCTTGTTTTGTTTAACGAAGCGATGTCACATAAGGGACTTTTGTTGCTCATGGATTAGTGTCAAACTGCTTTTTTATACAGTCCCCAACCGTTCCTGCGGGATTTCCAAACATTATAGTCACCGCCCCCGCCGCCACTGCTGCCTCCTCCTCCTGTGGACATTCTGATCGCTACTGCCAGTAATGTTTTCTTTTGAAATATTGTGTAACATCACGCTGGCTCAAAAAGAAGAAACAAGACGATTTATTTCTTGTGAGAAATGTACATTTAAATTAAACTTGCAATAAAGTTACAGCGAAACAAAACAAACAAACATGTTTACCTTGAAGCAGTTGGAACAAAAAAGTGAACAAACCCCTACAGACTGTGGCCCATTTGACATCTATGGTGTTTTACCAAAGCAATAGATACAGAACCAAGAACATCAGGCTTGAGTGCAACTGTCACAGTATTGTTAATCAGAGTAAGACATGTGTCTGATTCTTCAAAGTCAAATATTCTCAAAGATAGTACATCAACCACTTCAGAGAGTGTATGTATCAGCCTACCATAAAAAACATACGGAGGATGACCATCAACATTTCTCCTGACCCCAACCATGTTCTGAACAGCAAGTACAATATGTTCCCCTCAAACCGGATATATAGGGTTCCCAAATGTACAGTATTAAGGTCAGACTGAAGCACTGTTTTGTGCAGCTGTGCATCATAAACTCAATACGCCGGTATATATCCCACATGAAATGCACACCCACAGGCCTTAAATGTTGTCTTCTGTCATGGAAATATTATATTGAATGTAGCCTATGTATTTTTGGGTCCCGTCGTGTCTTTTCTATGAATGTTGCAAAATGGAGCGACGCAAGACAAATTTCTGATTTGCTCTGACAATAAAGAAATATATATCGTATTAGCAACAGGGCTTTAGTGAGGTTTAAAACACATTTATGCAACTGCCTCCATGACTTAAAATATCGCATATTTTCATACAGCAAATTTAATTTCCTCCCACGATCATTCAGCAATAATACTGCTGACCAGCTGTTTACCACCTGCGGCTTCTGTTATCACATATCTCCCTCTACCATTGAAACCCCAAGAAATAGTTGTGCCACATGGGACACTAAACCCACAACTGCACACAGGTTTATTGAGAGCCGCATGCTACTGCGACGAGTGCTTTCCACTCACATTAACATAACAATGGCACGTCATTTTTCAGATTCGATTGGGCTTTAATTAATATCAAAAGTTACCAGTGAATGTAGCCCTTTTGCGTGACAAAATCATGGAACCAATCTGGTAAAAATACATTCAACTGATGCAAAGAAATGACTCTGTACTTAACGGTTACTGCACTGTGTAACTGACCTGAACCCTCTTGAGGTGGGACAGGTGCTCCTCCACCTGCCGACGCAGCTTTGAAGGAACCTGGAAGATAGTGGTGTGGTGCTCCATCATGAAGGTCACCAGCTTGGTGGCAAGCAGCTCGTCCAGGTCCATCTCATCTACTGAGCCCAGGACGCAGTGGGAGAACATCTGCACCATCTGGACACAGGAACACAAAGGAGATTCATGAGAAGCTAAGGGTTTAAGGTCAGGGTGTCATACTGTATGCAATGTAAAGCCCACTGAGGCAACTGTCTATTTGTGATATTGGGCTATACAATTAAACTGAGGAATAGCCTTGGACCAAAATGGCATGTTTGTAAAAGTTTTAATATTTGAATTCTGTATACATTTATATGCAGTGTTGCAGAATGGGATTATTTGGAACCTGGAAGTCTTATCCAGACAGCTTGAATGCATCTTCTCAATATCTCCTGAGATGCTGTTAAATCATTAAAGATTAGATGTAAATACTATATCTATCCTCGAAGCGTTTGACTACCGGAATACAGCATATATTTTCCCGGGTATATTTGTTCTCATGTTGCAGTGTCTGTTGTAATTTGTAATATTTTCTGTTCCCGTGGCGCCCTATATTATCCTATAGATAGTTATTTATACTGTGTCAGTATTATGTGCGGACAGGGGGAGTGCATGTGTGGAGCTGTACATGCTGGATAAACCCACCTGAAAGTGTTGCCCAACATCCCTTTAGCGTATAATAGGACAACACATATTTCCCCAAAGCTCCTCTCTGCCTCTAGGCCTGCATGTTATTATCCTCCCTTGACTGTGAAGGATGTCAAACCTGATAAAACCATACAAGAAATTGTGGCATACAAAACCTCTCTTCAAACAATTATCTCCAAAGGAAATTAGAGGTAGTGGTAATTGCAGGACACATCACATCTATATTATTTTGTTTTATTCATTACAGGTGTTCTCTGCTCCATTCAATACTCAATTATATCTCCAGCTCTTTTTTAATATGCAATTTTAATTATGGGTTATATTGCTTTTATTGACTTATTTAGTGACTTCTATTTTTTGTCAATTGTACTGCGTGTTAACTGACTATGTGAGCTACATCTATCTATCTATCTATCTATCTATCTATCTATCTACAGTACATCCATCCATCTCATCTTATCATTCTATCTTGTCTTATTTTCCTCATTAAACCAGAGAAGTAGTGCTGTGTACCAGTGTGCGTGTAGCGATGGCGTCATTGAGCGGAGGCAGGTGTGGGTTGTGGCAGACCCGGGCCATGAGACGCAGTAGGAGCTGGAGGCGCCTTCGGTTGGGCGGAGGCAGTAACAGAGTGCTCACCTGCAGAGCCTCGGTGGCTACCTCCGGCTGCTGCAGCAGACCTGCAGAGATACAAGGATATATTTAAGTCTTGCAAGATAAAACACTAGCACAACGGTTCATTCATCGTGCACAATTATCAGTAGCGGATGGACAGTGTGAATCACTCACTGAGAATATTGACAAAGACTTCGTAGAGCTGGAAAGTCAGCAGGGGATCCTTAAGTCTCTGAAAGTAATCTCCGACTGTTTTCAGGACGTCCCGCTCGAAACCCGGGTACACCGGCTGTCTGCTTTCATTTCCATTAGGCCCTGGGAATGACGACGAATGCGGTTTTTAAAGGGCTTCACACAGAATGCAGAGCAATAAGAAATATACAGTTGACTGCCGGTTAATGCTGAATACGTGCACATACAGATGCAAAGTATCACGTATGGCGCTTTTCCATTACGTGGTACCGGCTCTACTCTACTCTACTCGCCTTTTGTATCGTGTCCTCTTCTGGAGGTCATTTTCCATTAAAAGACCATAGGCTATACTGCCTGTGTAGCTGGTCATCATAGCGACATTAGCGTCAATGCATTTCTACTCAGTCTTCCTCAGGGCATGTATTGTCACGTTTTGTTTTTGGATGAAGTTAAATTGGATCCTTGACCACTTTTTTTCCAACTTGTAACATTAATCAATAACATATGTGCATTGTGCAACCCCATATGTTAAAAGAGTTGCTGGTATACTTTCATCCCAGCTCAAACACAGCAGCTTGGCTGTTTGTTGTGCAGGGTAGGGTGTCACCCACTAATGATGCAATGACAGGCAATTCTCTGACCAATCCCAGTTTAGTACATGGTACCTACTCTTTTGGAACCTCGATGGAGCGGGTTCCAAGTGCATTTTCATAGTGGAAAACCAAAGAAGGTGAGTAGAGTAGAGTGGAGCTGGTACCATGTTGTGGGAAAAGTGCCACTAAGCACACATTAACATAATGCATTAACAGTCAACTCTAAGTGAGATATCAACCACTAGGAAAAAATATGGCACCGTCATTAGAGAAAATTCAGCAAACAGATTGAAGACCTCATCATTCATTTAAGAGATGTCACTTATGTAATTCAGGTACTTGAACCCACTGTAGCCCCAGTCCCAAAGCAGATGCCGATTAATATTCATTTTTTTGAGAGTGAGCGGATAATGTTGTGCATACTTACAGTTGGCGAGGCATTTCATTGCTGATACCACCCAGTAAGGCATGTCCTCTGGAGATATATACAAAAGAAGACAGGTGAGTATTGTAACATACTTTTGAGTTGCAACTGAGCATCTGTTCTTGCAGTTGTGAATCATTGAATCATACATACCGGCTTTATTCTCCAGTACCACTATGCCCGTCTTGTTCACTTTGAACACGTTGTGAACGATGTGCTTGCCGTTCACGTGCGTCGTTGTTTAGAACTCCGTCCAATGACTTCAGGCCCAGTGTTCTCTGTAAACTAAAACAAAAGAGTTGCCATCAATAATCTACAGCAGTGGTTTTAAAAATGAGTGCCTTTAGGGAGTGCCTCAAGGGTGCTGCAATGTTTATCATGTTTTTCATTTTAGAGTGCATTCTTAATAACATTTTAACAAATGGCTTTTCTGTGTGACTGAAAAATGTACCTATTTAATTTATTTAGCTTCATTATACAACATGAACATGAATATAACATAATATATCAGAAAATGTTTTAACCAAACATCTGAATACATACAAAATATGCCCACTAGGGAGTAATGACAAAAATACTTTATTTTGAATGAGAGGTGTGTTGACTATTAAAGTTTAAGAACCAATTAATCTACAGATAACAGATATGAACAGTGCAAGTGTTTGGCGAGTTATGTCAAAGGGGTTACGTACTGCGCAACTGTCATTGATTTCCAGATGTTGTCCACTTCTTTGGGCGTTATCTCCTTCCTTCGTATGAGTTTGCATTCGTGCACATCCCCGATGGCTACACTGTGCCTTTTATTCCACAGATCTGAGGTCTGGTAAAAAAAAAAGGATACAGAGACATGAATGAAAAAACTGAGCAGAAAACCTATTAAGTGTAATAATAACAATCCAAAATGTCAGTCCTGAAATGTAATCATGTATAATATTTATGTAAGAAATCACTCCTTTGTAAAAAAATAAATATTTGGAATTGTTGATGACTGAACATGACATTGACATAATAACTGTATGGTTAGCTTTGTATGGTTGTTGCCTGCTATTGTATTGCACTGTCATTTGTGAAGTTTCAAACAACGGTTTTGTTGCTACATATAAGGGAAATGTTGTGGACAAAATAATGTAATGCTGTCCAACACAACAACAGTCTTAAAATTATACAATGGAATTGATTTCAACAAAGAAACAACCACAGGAGCATTCTGAACACAAACTGAAAGCTCTCAGTAAATTGACATTTGATAAGCCTGAGTGCAGAAAAATGCAAATCGTCACCCTCTTAAAATAATGGCATGAGTCATTTTTTCAGTGTTTTCAGGAAACACAAAAAACTTAACCAAAGATTGAATATATGATATTCATTAATAATTTCACTCAAACAGGTTATGTCAAAAGATGACTCTTGACATTGTAATAACAATTTCTGTCAATTATGTAAGATATTAGGAATAAACCCTTTATAATAATGTTTAACTTGTGACTTAAGCCATTTTACACACTTGTGAAATGTCCTTGAAAAAAAAAATGAACAGTACATTTTGACTTAGGCAAAATAAAATGGCCTAAAACACACTCTTGACATTCTGGTAATATGGTATAATGGCCTATGTCAAGTAAAATCACATTATCTGTTCAACTGAGGATTTAGGCCATTTTACCAGAGGTGGCCAGCATCATGAGATTTAAGCAAAAAAATTATTTTGGACAAAAAGTGACTTAGGTCATTATTTTAAGAGGGTGACGAAATGACAGCTCACAGTAGTAGGGGAGAGTGGCCTAAGTTGTGCAACTTTTTACTCAAAGTGATTTTAAAGTGAGGCCTTGACAGTTATGTCTCCAACTCAAATATGTACATATATTTCAGGATGTTGTGCATCCCTGGCAATAAAAACTTTGGATCTGGAATAAACTGTTTAAGAAATATAGCTTTCGGAAAAAAAGTTGTCTTGTCGCATTTGGAGAAAATAAGATGGGGTGAATTGTGCCAATTTATATATATCTCAAAAACTGTAATGCAAGACAAATCCATTAGACAATCACTTATTTAAGGTGTATTTAAAGTAAATAAAGTAAATAGTTGACAAAGACTGAAGGTACATTTTCTTAAACAAGGCCTAGCAGATCTAGGTGGTTTTGCCTGCAAAGCTCACAATGACAAAGTCACCATCATCATCTTTCTGGCCATCTGAACTCTCATCAGTGGTGTCATTAAGTGGAATGGAGATGTCACTCTCTTCTGAGCTACTGTAGACAATCACTTTCTTTTGGTGACCAGCGTATACAGCCATGCCACTGGCACAACTCTCAGAAATGTACTTTGCACTAGTTGCTCCGTGCTTGTGGAACCAACTGCCACCTGACAAATGTGATTCCCCATACATTTCTGCCTTTAAATCAAGGCTCAAAACCCATATGTACACCCTGGTGTTTCCTCCCCATTAACTATCTTACCTCTGCACTACTATCTGTGTTTATGTGGATGTATGGGCTTTACGTCTTTTATTTTGGTTATTGTTATTTTACCTTCATTGTTTACCTACTGAATGCACTATGTACAGCACTTTGGACAGTGCAAACTGTCATAAATGTGCTTTTATAAATACATTTTACTTACTTACTTACTTATAACTCACCTAGGCCCTTTGGCACAAATCACCCCATCCCCAGAATTTTGGATAATAGGCATGATGCAGCAATTTAGGGCTGACATCGTGCTAACTAGACTCAAAGTGTAGCATACCAAAGCACTAAAACATGTGTCAAATGTTTTCAAACGTGTCTATAATTGTTCAAACACAATAATCAAAAAACCTTGATCATGGAAATTTTACTTTGAAAGGCAAAACAGTTTTTTGAGCTTAAATGTGCTTATATCTTATTCCTTGTGTCTCCCTTCTTTACAGGATGAGTCAAATGGATGGCTCTTCTTAAATATGTGGTCACATTTCCAATTTCTTCCACGGTTTTCTAGAAACAAGGGGTTTTGCAACTTTCAAAATGCACAACTTAGGCTACTCTCCCCTAATTGAAAACAGCTCTCTAATGGATTTACATAAGCGCTACACACTCCACGCTCCAGCTTTAGCCAAAACAAGCAATGGAAGGAGGCAAAACATCAACACATCACTGTCTATTTCTCACCAGGACAGCAGACTTCAGCGGTGCAATGTTTTCCCGCTGAGGCAATTCTTCGTAGTCGTCCCAGCGAATGAGGCGGGGCAGGTCACTGCAGTCTCTCATGGGAGGCCTGGTTGGAAAGGACTTGAGAGGGGACATGGTGGGGAACCTGGGGACAAAGAAGACAGGACAGGACTTCATTCAGACAGCCATATAGGAGGAAAGAGCAAAGTGTGCAAGATGCAGCAAACAATTAGGGCCCTATGATTTCTACGACAACGAATCAATGCTGACAGAATCAAGGAGTGGGGCAAAAAAAAAAAAAGATTCTCCTGTTTAACAATCTGACATTATTAGGGTGGATTTCTGTTCTCGGGGGGGACCATTATATCCAGGGGAAACAGCACGGGGGACATTTATGCAGCGGATACAGTAAACTACCACCCACACAATGAGGAAGCGATGCTTAAATGTATGTTTTAAATACGATTTCATAGGTCCATAAACAATGCCTTCCGTGGTATAAAGCGGACATTAATAAGAGTATGGGACTTCAAAGACAAGTTGTACCTGTACAGATGGCCACTGTCTTCGAAGTCCTCTGTTCCGTGTCTTCCCTTGATGTCTTCGATGACGTGGGCCTTGAGGAACTTCCTGAGCAGCTGCAGGGTCTGGTAGCGAGTCACCTCGGGCCCAAAGTTGTCGTTGCGTCTCAGCAGCTCGTGCAAGTAATCCACGGCCTCGCTCCAGTGAAACTCCAGTCATGGTAGCGGAAGTGGGCCCAGTGCCTCCGCAAAGGCATGCCCCCACGGAAGAGCTTAATGGTCTCATTCCACTGTGTTAATAGTAGAGACATACGATATGTGAAAAAAAAGGGATGAATGCAACATAATGTAAGTGAAGTCCCTTACAGGCAAAAATATGCACTCTATATATCCTCTAGTCAGAACAAACAGAGTATTTTATGTTATTTTCATATAGTGTAGAGTGGTACCCTAATGGGCACTGGCAGGAAGGGAAAAAATGAAAGAATGAGATAAAAGCAGGAGTGAATCGGGTTTCACAAGGTCATTACAACAACCCAGGAGAGCATCATACTGTGTGATGCAAACACTGTTCACACTGGATAGACTGAATAAAAAATAAAAAAAAACAGTATACTGTATAAATATACATATTGGTACTGTTTGAATACCAAGCAATGGGCCTGTTCCACAAAAGAGATTTTGGCATGTCACATAGGCCTAACGAATGGCATGGATGCAAAACGTGATTAGTAAGGGTTGAATTCCATTTACCTATACTTCAGTTGCAGGGTCTTGCTGAAGTGCATACTGGCAGCTCACTATCACAGAATAATGACACTTGAATAATATGCCCCATTGTTACCCTATTTTGAATTCATTGTAGCATTTTGCAATCTGCATTCATGTTTCATGAGTCATTTATTATAGTAAAAAAGACATTACATATTCCAGGTCACAGCAGTGAGTCGGACGTGTAGAATCAGCTGAGTTACAGTGTGTTATTGTGTATTATGCCTTTACAGGAAACAAAAAGGAGCTGTGCATACCAGTCTATTCACACATCACCATTACATGAATGGACGTGTTAGCCACTCATTTGCATGTTAACACTTGGTAATAGTCTTGTAAATGAGGTGCTTATGCACAGTAATGAAACAGTCACAGCTAAATGAAACATGATACATGTGTTTATGATACACCAGTCAGCCAACTTGAAGACAAGAGTCACATTTGTGTACAAGCGGTTGCTTTTGTAAACTACTCTAAGTTACGGAGTTACAAATAACATAGGCTACTTTTAGAGATGTTTCGAGAACCCTTTTCTAACAAGGACAACATAATTGTATGTTAACGCATGTAACATTAGCATTGACTCTGGTGACTAACTCATTTAACTGACTTTGAACTAACGAATACGCTAAGTGTTTGAGCATGTTATGCATTTCTACATATAGGAATAGCCTACTATTACTCACGTTTGAATACAAATGTATTTGTTTAGTAGCTTAGCCTTTGAAAATAATGTTGCGACTGTAACACAAACTTTAGCTACTCGTCACTTTGTAACGATAAAACCTTTATCATAGCTACTATCTATGGTTAAAACCAATCATAACGTTTCACATTTCCCGACACACTCACCAGCTTGGTCGCCCTGTACGGACCCGCTCCGATGACTTTACCTTCCATTCCGGATAAAAACCCTATTCACTCGTGTGAAAACATTGAGATACAGTACTTTTATAAGCTTCTGAAAAAGCTTCAGTTGCGGATAGAAACGGTAAGTTGCCAGGGTACCCACAACAGAAACGTTGCTGCCAACTTTGAATCTGGTGCGTCACCTCATTTGAACGACGTGATTAGACAGCGAGCGGATCACGTGACCACAAGGAATGCAGCGTTCATGAATGGAGATTTAGTGGGACAATACGGCATAATAGACTGCATGGACAATACACACATAAAACGTTCAACTGCTTCTGTTCTGCCTGCCACCACCACAACCACTAGCCTACTGCAACAGCTTAATAGTGCAAGGTATAGCCTAGCGGTACTACTAATGCTAAAACATAATACACATTAATTAAATGTTACTTTTTACACATACAAAAATTGAACTAAATAATAGCCTAGCAAAGGGACTGTTTTTATAAAATACTGTGGCACTTAATTGTGTATGCATATTGTTAGATTTTCACTTTGTTCATGGGCCAGAGTTTGCTCAATCCAGCTTCCTTTTGATTTAAAAGTCAGGACATGTGATAGGTGGCCTACATACACTTCAACTAACACAACCTCTTAGAATACAAATGAGGACACAATTAATTGAAATGTATCCTGAGCTGACCCTAATAGAAATGTCTAATTTGTGACCATGCTATAGCTTTCAGTGTATGAATGTGTAAAGGAAATGACATGATTAGACTATTAAAAGGGTAATGTGTGCAGAGAGGACCTTACTCCAAATCAATAGAGGATTGCCGTGGTTAATCATTGAACGCCGATTAGCTGCACAGTGATTGGCTGCACTATACCTTTCCAAAATATAAAATGGAATAAAACAAGAAAGAACATGGGGCAACCTTTCAAAGCCCATCCAAACCAGAATATGCCGACAATGTGCAACAGTCATCTTCGCAAAGTCGATCAAAGCCTTTCCATTTCAGCGATGCCTATAGAAACAAATAAGGCACTCTGTTTTATTAAAATGACTTTTTTCTCCTATCTGCCAGCAGCAACAGAGCGAGACATAACTGCTTAAACACCCTCAGAATCCAAACTGACAGACGGTGAACTGCATGAGTGGCACCTTGAAATGAAACGACGACAGCCAAATACATTATTGAAATTCAGCACAATAACACCAAAGCTGAAATATGCATGAGAGACAATAATAAAAAACAGAAGCATGAATACACTTGACAGCGAAAAGGTCAACAAACTGCAGTTGCAGAGATAATATACAGTATACTGTGTTGGTAGCTAGCTATCCTCACTGGCTCTGCCAACTTCAGCGTCGTCTCTGCCATCAGGAATATATTTGGAACTGCATTAGCCTTAGGGGCACTTTACACGGCCACGCAAAACGGTGCATACGCAGAAAAATTTCTGCGGTTGCACTAGGCTATATCATTTACAGGAAAACAGCAAACGCAAACGCAAACGCAGGCATGAACCGCAGATTTTTGAGATCACCTCCGAGGGAGGATTTTTTGGAAAACTTAACGGTTTTGGTTTCCTGTAAACACCGAAACCATTTCCCCTGATAACGCTGACGTCACGGCTCCGCCCTCACACATGCGCATTGCGTTTGGATATAAATAGGCATGCGCCGTCTTTGTAGGTCTACGGCCGTGTCTGAACTGCCATACTAGCGTCCTACATCCTACATACTCACCATCTATATACTGCATACTCTCTACTCAAAGATCGATTGTGTATGCGAGCTGCGTCTAAAACGTTCTCAGATGAAGTATACTCAAGCAATGAAGAATTTCTTCTTCTTCTTATAAGATTCAGGCAGTTTAGACACTGTTAAGCTTATAACCGCCCTCTACAGGTTAGATATTGAACTAGATTTTTACAGTCCTGTGTTCATCATCTGTGTTTTAGACCTCTTGTTTTATAATAATCATGTTTTGAGGCGGAGGATCCCTCCGACGCTCTCTGTCCGGCTCATCAGCACTCAGCTGTCTGTGAGTTGAGCTGGACGAGCCGCGGTGTGTGGAACAGCGATCTGTTCTGATCTCTCTCCACTATCAGACTCACAACACTCATTTCACTTAGTGACTCTAATGTTGTTAGGTATTTATCTTCATCTCTTATCTATTGTAAGAGTGTATGAATGACTGCACGTACAGTTGTCAGATCGCGGAACCCCAAACAATGTTGTTGCCTAGCAACTTGCTCGAAAATATTTCATTTTCCTGGGCGGGTAGAATTGACCCAATGCATTGTGGGGCGGTTGAGTAGGAAAAGTATACGATCGATTATACCCAAAATCTTCCCGGAAGTTAGTACTCATCCGGGAATTTCTCACATACCCAAACTCGCATACCCAACCGTCACATACTCAAATTGAAGTCAAAATGAGTATGAGTAGGACGTTAGTATGGCAGTTCAGACACGGCCCACGTGCGCCAGTTGGAAAACAACAACAACAATGGCGGATCACCGAGCTGTATTCATTGTGCTCATGGACGTTGTGCTGTTGCTGATGAATTTGTTATCGTGCCACCAATCGCTCCTACAAGCAAATAGGGAAAGAGTTGTGCTCTGCCTGTTTTTCTAGCTAAATAAACGTGTGTCACTTCTATATGCCAGGGACACGGCTCTCTCTACATTAAAAAAACACTATCAGCGTGCAGCGGTTAAGTTAGGCTACTGTTCAACAAAAGGAGCATTAAGGCTACGGCTTCACAGTAAAAGCATTTCACTGGCTAAACATTCATAGCATTTCGCTGGACACACGTGAGTTGACTTTTATTCTGAAGTACGTACGCCTAACAGGAAGGTATACTGCTCACGAAGCCCCTTCACTATCAGCAAGTCTGCTGTTTTTCCGAGTTCAATGCGGTGAAATAAGCTTGTCTTTTACAATATTTGTAACCCCAAGCTTACACCAACCGCTTTATGAACGTTAGTGGCATTCATTTTCGGTTACAGTAAGGTTTTATGCATCAAATTGTACCGGAAGAGCTATCTACTAGGCTGTGTCACCGCTGACTATTGGCTTGGCATGGCTGCTACTTCAGCGATTTCGGCCCGTTTCCTCTGAAAACTTTGTGTACGGGTGAAGATGTCAGATAAATTGTGTCTGAACGGGTTTTTTTTTTTTAAACCAAAAACGGGAAAACTCACGTTTTCACCGTGTAAAGTGCCCCTTAGATAAAGTGATGGTATAGTGACTTTGGACGGCTGAAATTAGGGCTGTGTAATTAATTGAATTGTAATCTCAATTACAGTTTAAACTTTGACCTCCAGCAATCATGAAAATAAGATCATTTACAGGCCAAAACTTGTATTTATTTATTATCTATATTTTAGCTTAGCACCTTAATTTCTTTTTATATTTCATACAATGATAATAAATAATCGTGTCTTGTGTTTTTTTAAATTATTACTATACTTAAATTCACAGTTAAAAAGACAGCTTTGTCCAATACATTTCATAAAAGTAACTCAATGCATGATGTGTCCTGAGTCAAAGTTAATTATTGTGTTAAATAATCGTGATGTCAATATCAATCAAAAATATTGGCGAACGTGATTTTTGGCATACTCGAGCAGCCCTACCTGAACTCACGGCCTTTCTTCTCATCAGGGCCTTTCTTCCACACATACAAATCGGCTTGCTTCCGTTTGAGTACTAGATCTGCTTCTTGTGCCTCACATCATGTCCTTGACTAGAGTAAAAGGTCACAGAGATAACAAGGAGAGAAAAAGAGAAAAGGCACTGAAGGCTTCGCTAACGAGATAACACGGCAACGATCAATATGACATACAGAGGCAGTGAAGCCGGTCATCAAAATAGTTCCTGCAGAGGAATAGAACAGGTTGTGAGCCTGAACAGGAATATACTGTATAGGGACATTGACAATAGTCATAGGCACTCTGTGACGCACACATCATCACATTGTGAATTATGCAAGAACCCAGGACAGGATAATGTTGTGGACTTCTCATGTTTGTTTTATCTATCTATTACCTCAAGTGCACATCAGACAGCTGTCAGATTGTGCCACATAATGCCACAACACATCTGAAAAGATGGGGCGCATCTGAATTTGATAAATGGAGGTGTCCTTATGCATAATATAAAATAAACTAAAAGCTTGATAAGATGTATTGTCTCTTTTAATAAAACATTTCATCCAAGTGCTTTAAAGCTATAGTGCGTAGAGTATATCGCCGCTGTGAGGAATTCTGAGTAATTACAACAACACTGGCTGAGCATCTGTAAGCATTTGGTGATTGCGGTTGGATTTAATTCCTTTCTGCTAAACATCCCGGTTTTTCCTAGCAGTAGAATTAACAAATGAAACATTCCCTTGCTGCACCAGTGCCGGGGGTGGTGACAACAGTTTATAAAAGCCTCCATACTGACATAATACAGAGATGACTTTTGGTGAGCTGATGGCTCAAGCTACTTTTGTGTCAACTCGTTTTGCAATGGCTTGAATGTAACTGACATTCATTATGAATGCGCGCTATAACTTTAATGTGGCATTTTCTTTACACATATTATTGACAGAATAGGAGCCTTGAATGCTATGGTGAAAATGGCCCCATACTGATCTAATGCTGATCAACACACAGATGACAGCAACAGACCCACCATCTAATCAGCCTTATAGTGCAGAGCTATGGATAATGACCAAGCCAAGACTATGCTCACCAGTCATGAAATTAATGCCACTATGTAATCAGTTATTATGTGGATCACACGTCTGCAAACACACACACACTATCTATCTATCTATCTATCTATGTATCTATGTATCTATGTATCTATCTATCTTCTTCTATCTATCTATCTATCTTCTATCTATCTATCTATCTATGTCTATCTATCTATCTATCTATCTTTCTATCTATCTATCTATCTATCTATCTATCTATCTTCTTCTATCTATCTGATCTATCTATCTATCTATCTATCTATCTATCTATCTAAAACGGGAAAATTGTCACATTTTCACCGTGTAAAGTGCCCCTCAGTGAACTGTAGTTCCCCAGTGCTGGCAGCACTCATTTAGCCCCAGACCATGACACTCCAACCACCATGCTTGACTATAGGCAATACACACTTTTCTTTGTACTCCACCTGGTCGCCATACATTGCACACAACCAATAATTAATGTTCACAGACACGACATGTTACAGTAACCATGTCCTAGTTGCTGTCTGCAAGTTTGTGGTTCTTGCATCATCTTTAAAGAGTTCTTCTGGAACATGCAGATATTGATGCAGTTGTGCGTATGATGACATGACGTACCCCACTCTCAAGACCTAATGGCTATTCTAGTTATTCACAGCCACTACACCCCAAGTGACAACTTGCTAGATGGTAAGGTGATGCAGGAAGATGTCTCCAACCTAAACCCTATTTAGCATCTGTGGCGCTCCTCAACGGGAGTGGAGGAGCGCAAGTCTTTAATGTCCACATCCGTGATGTTAGAATGGTGAAGGGATTCCAGTGCAACCTGTGACTATGGTGGAACTCCAAGCCAGGTTAAGGCTGCTGGAATATAGTGCCGCACAAAATATTGACAGTTTTAGGCCCATTTGACATTTCACTTTAGGGGTACTCACTTTGGTTGCCAGCACTTCAGACATTAATGCTGTGTGTGTCGAGTTATTTGGGACATACATTTACACTGTTACAAGCTGTACACGACTACTTTCATTGATCAAAGTGTCTTTCTCAGTGTTGTCCATGAAAGATTACTGAATTTCGACAGAAAGAGGTGTACTACTTGTGAGATACTGTATAATGCATGTGATTGTGCGCCTGACGGACATAGGACTCAAGAGAGGCCAGGCCATACAGCAGACGGCTATAGGGAGAAGCAGAGGAGCGTGAGTCAGTGACACATCAGGCACTTGTCTTAAGTGTTCCTGTGGGAAAAAGGTACATGTGAAGGAGGCTTAGTCACCAAAGCTATTGGACATGCACACATACTGAAAAACATGTGTTCCCTTTGCCTAAAGCCAGCTGCCGCTCCAAGCAACTCCTTGTAATGTTAAATTTGAGGCCATGACGTTGTTATCAGTCTCAAATGAAATTCTACAAATGAATCATGAACATCATTTTCAATACCACACGTAGAGATTTGGGAAAAGTGCTGCCTTTGTGTTGTAGCAGCAGTATAGCGTAACACTGAGGAACTGATTGGACTTATATAAGGACTATTTAAACATGCAGTGCACATGAACACTAACTAACACACCAATGATCAATACGACAGACAGAGGCAGTGAGGCCGGTCATCACAACATTATACCTGGAGAGGAATATAATAGGTTGTGAGCCTGAACAGGAATATACTGTATAGGGACATTGACAATATTCATAGACACTCTGTGACGCACACATCATCACATTGTGAATTATGCAAGAACTCAGGACAGGATAATGTTGTGGACTTATCATGATTGCTATTCCTATTTATTACCTCAAGTGCACATCAGACCAGCTGTCAGATTGTGCCACATAGTGCCACAACACATCTGAAAAGATAGGGCACATCTGAATTTGATAAATGCAGGCGTCCTTATGTATTATACAAACATAAACCAAAAGCTTGATAAGAGCTAAGCTTGGCCATTCTCTTCCTGTCATGATCCCGCTTGGGCCCCTTGGCCTTGTCCATGTGCTGGTCTAATTGCAGGGTTTGAGTCAGGTGTGCTGGAGTCAATCAACAGCATTCACAGCTGCCATCAATCATCATCAACTGCTCTTCATATACCCGGCCCTTCCTTCCAGACACTGCCAGATTGTAGCTTCTGTTCTCACACAGTCAGTTCTCTCTCTAGCTCACCTGTTTCCAGCTCTGTTTTTTTTGCACTTTCTCCTGGTTAACCCCTGTTTCTCTGCCACAGTTCTCCCGGCCTGACTCTAGCCACCAGCTCCAGCCCTAGCTCTCCAGCACTACTCCTCGGACCCCTCCTGCCTGTCTGCTCTAGCCTGCTTCCACTCAGCCCCCTGGACTTGCCCCGTTGCTCTCTCCCTGGACCCCCATGCCAGCCAGTTTCCCTTCCCGGATCACGGTCCTAACACCCTACTGGTTTCTCCGCAAATAAATCTTCTTTTACTTACACTGTCTCCGCGCCTGTGTCCTCCAGACCCCAACCGTTACACTTCCTTGGACGTTTGAAGATGTATTGTCTCTTTTAATAAAACATTTCATCCAAGTAGCTTTAAAGCTATAGTGCGTAAAGTATGTCGCCGCCATGAGGAATGCTGAGTAATTACAACAACACTGTCTGCGCAACTGTAAGCATTTGGTGATTGCGAATGGATTTCATTACTTCTGCTATTACATTCGGTTTTTCTTTGCAGTAGAATTAACAACTGAAACATTCCCATGGCGCTTCTTGAGCTCCTGCACCAGTGTCGGGTGGTGACAGCAGTTTGTATAAAGCCTCCATACTGAGAGATAAAGAGAGACTTTTGGTGAGCTGATGGCTCAAGCTACTTTTGTGTCAACTCGTTTGACAATGGCTTGAATGTAACTGACATTCAATTATATCAGGGGTCCCCAAACTACGGCCCGCGGCCCGCTTTTTATTGGCCCGCGGCCGATTTTAAAAATATAATGTAATATAGCCCTTTGATTTTTTTTTTTTTTTTTTTTTGCATTTCTTAGTTAACCCACTAGTGCAGGGGTGTCAAACACTGATTGATTGGCCCGTGGCACATTTTAAAAATATAATGTAATATGGCGCTTTTAATTTTTAAATAATTTAAATGCACTCATTATATTACAGAGAAATATGTCCCATAAAAGAAAATGAGCAACAAGCCCATCCCAGAGGACCCTGCATAATATTTTATTTTAAATTAATATTATTATGGAAAATCTATGCGTCCTTCTCCAATAGCTTCTAATTCATCTGACACAGTGTCTCCATTTTTTTTTCATACCAAATTCTTCAGATTTAGCCTCCTAATTTCCCTCTCAAAGTGCACCAGATTCATGCATTTCGCTTTAAAAACTTTAAAAAATCTCCCGGGGGGGCCTACCCCCGGACCCCCTAGGAGGGTCAGGACCTCGGCTGGATACTATTTTCACCCTGCTGGACATTGGACGCAAAGGCAGAAAACACTGGGTGTATCATTGGCATATAAACAAGAGGGGAAATGTGTCTGTTTAATGTGCAAGGAAAGTGTTGCCGTGAAGAAGGATTACAATTTACGAAGACACTATGAAACTAAACATCAGAGCAGCTAGATGTCCTGATAAATGTGTTATTTTTGCAAAGTGGCCCGGCCCTTCGTAGATTTTTCTGTATGTGGCCCTCAGTGAAAAAAGTTTGGGGACCCCTGAATTATATGAATACCCATTATAGCGTTAATGTGGCATTTTCTTTACACATAGTATTATTGACAGAATAAGAGCCTTACATGCTATAGTGAAAAATGGCCCATATATACTGATCTAACGCTAATCAACACAAAGATGACAGCAACAGACCCACCATCTAATCAGCCTTATAGTGCAGAGCTATGGATAATGACCAAGCCAAGACATGGCCTCACCAGGCATGAAATTAATGCCACCATGTAATCAGGTGAATCAGAACAAGTAACTAATGATTTGTGGCAAGATAGAAGCAGATAGCACAAGCGGCAGCAGTGAGACACAATGATCAGAAAGAGAAGAGGGTGAGAGGAGAGACAGCAGCATTGTGTTGATTGAATGTGACCAGGGACTGTGGTCGGATGTGAGTCTCCACCTCTGATTAGAAGGGGGCAGCTGATACTGAAGGGACATCTTAGCAAAGGGGAGGAGGTGACATCTATCTATCTATCTATCTATCTATCTATCTATCTATCTATCTATCTATCTATCTATCTATCTATCTATCTATCTATCTATCTATCTATCTATCTATCTATCTATCTATCTATCTATCTATCTATCTATCTATCTATCTATCTATCTATCTATCTATCTATCTATCTATCTATCTATCTATCTATCTATCTATAATGCATGTGATTGTGCACCTGACGGACATAGGACTCAAGAGAGGCCATACAGCAGACGGCTATAGGGAGAAGCAGAGGAGCGTGCGTCAGTGACACATCAGGCACTTGTCTTAAGTGTTCCTGTGGGAGAGAAAGTACATGTAGAAGGACGCTTAGTACCAAAGCTATTGGACATGCACACATACTGAAGAATGTGTGCTCCATTTGCCTAAAGCAACTCCTTGTAATGTTAAACTGTGAGGCCATGACGTTGTTTTCAGTCTCAAAAAAATTTACAAATTAATCATGAACATATAATTTTCAATACCACACGTAGAGATTTGGGGAAAGTGCTGCCTTTGTGTTGTGATAGCAGCAGTTGTGTAACACTGAGGAACTGATTGGACTTCTATCAGGACTGTTTAAACATGCAGTGCACATAAACACAGCGAAGTTGGTGGCCCTGCAGACCTATCAGATCAAGAATGCACCAGAGGAAGAACACCTGTTATGATATACGCTAGTTAGCTGATGAACGTATCATAAAGAGTCAAATGCCCTCAGAAGTTGTTAGAGACCAGGCTAAACAAAGATGCTATGAGCTATGATGTGAATAAGTTACTGTTGGCCAGTCTAAAAGGTGATGATAAATCAATTATGTTTTTTACATGATCTCATAGGCCTTAGGGCTGGCCCGAATTATTCGAATAGCTACTCGTTAAGTTAGGTGTAATTGAAACTCAATTCAGTAGGCCTATTCGGAATATATATATATTTTTTTAAATATATATTTTTTTTTATTGCAGAAGTAGCTTAAACTGTTTTCAGGAAATAATGATATTCAGATATACACGTTATACAGCTATATAACAATTGTTAAAATAAAAATGTAACGTGCTTTTAAAATGATCAAATTATTAACCTATTGTGGCTGACCTTTCAAAGTGCAACCGGTTATATCAGCTGTAGCTACTGTTACCAGAGCGAGGCAAACTAAAAGCCGCACCAAGCTCAGTAGGGAGACAGAGATGGAGGAAGAATTGATTATGTGTTTCCCTTAACTTTATAACACAACCTTAGTGCGATCTCGGAAGGAGAAGCAATGATCGGCGAAATGATAACGTTAGCTTAGCTTAGCTGTTTGTGTACTTTCGCTGTGCATGCTGCTATTGCCCATCAACAGTGACTGACAGCGGCTTTTGTAAGGGAATACCCGGTGAATGATGGATATAATATGGACACAACAGACTATCAATATTGGTTCATTGTATGGATTTATAGGTCTCCGAAAAGATGCATGTTCCGGGATGAATTGATCGCTGCTGATGGGCTTCGATGGCACAGCTGATTTGGAACACCAGCTGTTCGCTTCCACGGGGAAAAGTAAGGAACTCCGACTTTATTACCATTCAAAAGTTATTAAATCATCAACAAACTACGCAGTTTACTGTCTCGGGTCACACACTAGGTTTCAAGGAGTACATTGGGATTACTGATGTTGTTTTTGAGTTTTTCTGTTTTAGAACGAGTAGGCCTTTTCGAATACTCGCTCGGAAAATCCAACAACTAGCCTACTCGAATGCCTGTAAAATGGTATTCGGGAAGCCCTATCATAATAGGCCTAGTCGGTCCAGAGAAAAGCCCAGGCCCTGGCAGAGGGGTCATCCTGAACTTCTCTGTTCATTTATTTTCAAGTGTCCTTAGTCTTCTGAGTAGCATAGGCTACATAGGAGAGAAATAGATTGAGTAGGCTACAGAAGTCGATTTCACACTGCTCCACAAATAACTGCCAATATCCTCCCATTTACAGCTTTGCTATTTTGTGCACAAGGTTTATGTTATTGCTATTATCCTCATAATTCCTCTTGTTGTACCAGCAACACTATCTTGCCCCCCTCTTGTACATAATGTATTTGTGAAGGAAAAAATCTCTTCCTAAAAAAAGCTTACCACTACAGTACAACTTCAGGATACGCACTCCTCAAATAAGTCAAAAGACAAATGTACAATTGCACAAAGGTCCCCCGCTCTTCATCATTACAATCATGCCCCATGATATATTGATTTACCTAATCAGCCAGTGTGGTGTCTAGCTGACTGCCAATGTGTTGTAGTTCTGCTATCAAACATATTGAGCTTCTGAAAAGCTATACTGGAATACTGTTTCACTGTAAATGGCTGTCACATGGCTGGACACTCTGGTCACACTACCCACACTCCTTACAACTACAGTAGCTATTACACAGTAGGCTACTCAGGTCAGTTTCTCACTTCAACACTATTTTAAGTTCCTTACCGGAAGGCTATAATCTTATAGTAATTATAAAATGAGAATGCCCACATTGCTATAATTGCAGACTGTAAAATACATATCTAATATTAGGTTAATGTTATGTGTCATTCTCTTGTTCGCAAATGTTCTGGGTTTTCATATGAAATATTATGATTTGGAAAGATGGAAGATGAAAAAAAGATAACGTTTGTGGAGAGTGTTGAGAAAGCCCCTGTGCATGCCCTACATTAACGGTGCTCCGAGGAACATTAAGTTTGTGTTGATTCTTGCATCCCTTTTAGACAAAAGCGGTAGTGTTTTTACTACGCCAGGTGTTGTTCCTGCATGGGTGAGTGTACCCATGACAAAGGCACTAAGAACAACTAAAAATAGCATTCTTTGCACTGGTTGTCTCGTTTGCTGTCACATGTAATGTATGATCATCAGAGGAAAAATGAGACTAAAAACAAATATTTAAAAGTTCCTTTTAGCATCTTTAAGACATTTGTCAAGATATTTGTATTCTGCAGCATTATAAGCACAAACTCTTCACAAAGTTGGAAAACTCTTACTATCCCAGGAACTGCATACTGAATTTTCACAGCACTTTGAAAATACCAGTGAGTTACCATTTGTGAGATAAGGATGCTGAAATCCACAGTCCATTTCCTCTGGGGACACTCTACTGGTTCAGTAATGCCATAAAATTGACTTTGAGGTGGAAAAGTGGAGAGGTAGTGAGCCAGACAGGAGGCGTATAATAACGTTTAATAAATTTTTTCAATCACAATGCGATCATACTATATGCTGCCTATATGTGGAAATTCACGCTTTCATGCTTGAGCACATCACAAGCTTGTCTTTAATGTTACTGTCCATCCAGGAATATCATATATTCATGAAGCTACTGCGAAAAATATTTTCCCACTATTTAGCATTTAGAACTACAGCAGCATCCATTTTCAGCTGCCCAGCCAAAGAAGCAGTGTTCATTTTGACCAACTATTTTTTTTTGAGCTACGTAAATATTTGGATAAGAATATTGATAATAGTCAGATATATTTTAGTAAAATTTTTCAGTCAACGAATTTTGGCAGTGAAATGCAAGTCTCAATTTGTGTCTTGCATATTACATTTGTATGTCTTTAAAGCATTTTGCGGACAACGCAGTCCCTATCTTTGATGTGTTACAATGGTCAGAAGCAGTGGCGGACTCAGACTGTTTGAAGGGCAGGGGCGAAAAAATAAAAAGGGCACATTCTGGACAACGTGGACACACAGTGGAGTTTCTAACTCGATGGTGTTTTGTTCCCCCAGCGGAGCCTTAAAGGCAGCCTGCCTGGAAGGCCCCGTTCGGTGCACTTGTTACATCTCCAAGTAGCACTTACTTGTGGCACTTTGTAGTTTGGTTTATTTGCAGCTATATAGTACTGACGTGATTCTTGTTGTTCTGAGTTTGTACCTTCATTGTTGAATGCACTTAATGGAAGTCGCTTTGGATAAAAGCGTCAGCTAAATAGAATGTAATGTAACGAAACACCAAACAGTGTGTTTGTAGATGTTAAAAAAAACGATTGGGCTCATACAATTAAAAGAGGGGTCTGGGGGTCCCCCCCATAAAAAATGTAGCTTCAAAGACACTGTTTCCCCTAATTCTAGCGACTTTATAAACACTAAAATGAGTTGTTCACATCATTGTGCACTTTCAAATTTAGCCAAAGAAGGGAGGATGCCTTGATGCCTTTCATCTTTACTAACATTTACGTAAATTAGACTGGAGAAAATTCAATGTACCGCTACCATACAGTCTTTGACCGCTGACAGCCAGCTACGGAAATATTGAAGGAAGTTTTCCTTCATGTTGTGTGATCTGACATTATGTCTCTCTGCATGACATAACCTACACTTGAATGAGGACCGGACCTTGACACTCAAAACATTTATATAAATTTTAAACGGATTATGCAAACTGAAAATATGAATTTTTTCTAACTTGGCATCTAATTGCGCTTTTCCACTATGGGTACGGACACACTCTTAATCCGCTTTTTGCTTTGTTATCCAATAGAGATTTAAATATCACTCGATGTAGCTGTTTGTCATAGCGACGCCACATGAAAGCAACGCCTCTATCGTGTTCCCCTTCGTCGGCTACCAAAGAGAGGAAGGTCTGCACCTCATTAGAGTACCACAACATGTCTTTTTGGTTTGCCATATTCTTGCTCCAGAGGGCACATCATCATCATTTAGGCCTATTGTATGGAAGGGCAACCTAGGGCACTCAATCATTCAATCAATCATGTGTACAGGGCAGCCAATAAGGCACTTTCTCTCATTTTCACCACCATAGAGGGCACTTCAGCAACACTTTTCAACCATGGAGACACCAGACGGGCAGAAAGGCACTAGAAGGGAACTAGAAGGGCACTAGAAGGACCACACGGGCAGAAGGGCACTATCAGGGTACTAGAAGGGCACTAGAAGGACCAGACGGGCAGAAGGGCACTAGAAGGACCAGACGGGCAGAAGGGCACTTTCAGGGTACTAGAAGGACCAGACAGGCAGAAGGGCACTAGAAGGGCACTAGAACGACCAGACGGGCAGAAGTTTTTCAACCATTGAGCCACGAGGGGGGGCGGTCACCCTTGCCCCCCCTGAGTCCGCCACTGGTCAGAAGTGTTGTGCCAGTCCATATGCGGAGGCTGTTTCACTAACAGTGTGTAATTATCTCTTATGATAGGTCCATGGTATAATTATGCATACAGGTCGTTGAATTTGACACAATTTTGCATGACAATGGTAATCACTCATTTGTCCTTTTGTCTGTCTTTCAAGTGATTGTTCCGTTTTTATTTGTTGATAGAAAATGTTAATCATTTTGCCACTAGAGTTCCAAAGGTTGCTTTCCAATTAGTTTCAACAAAAAAATAATCACAGAACAGGAGAAAAACACTTACCAATGCTTGCAACTATACCTTACAGGGCCATGTTATAAGCCATTTAAAAACATTTTCTTATGTATGCTTAATAGGGGGACCTAAAACAGAGTTTTAAAAAAAAAAAACTATTCATATTAATATTAGAACAATTTCCCATTCTTCTGACGGTTCAAATACATTTTTTTCCTTATTGAAGTTAAAACGATGATTCCAGAGATAGTGAGGCTGTGAATAAGTCTCAGCACACACACATAACCAACCAAGATTGTTTTCAGCTTAGATTCCTATTTTGTCCAAATGGAAAATTGTGGAGAGACTTCTTTGCCCTCAGAAATTGCAGATAGAAAGCTCATAGCTGCTGAAATAGTTAGGAGTGTTATTGAGGAATGGCCTTATGCCATGATTTTATGTCTTCTATTAACAGCAGTGTTGTTTGTGTGTTTCTTGTCAGTCCAAAATGCCTTTAACACGCAGCAGGGTATTATGCATTAGGGAAAAAATAACAATATGACGGGCGAGACGTGATCGGAAAAATGTATGATTTGTTTTGTGCGACAAATACCCGCCAACCCACCCTCTAGCTAGGGACCCAAAGCTAATGTAATGGATCGAGCACTTCTGCATAAATCAGGAGAGTAGACTATCGCACAAATGTGTTTGACAGTTATTTGGGTCGTCAGAGCAACATGAGCCATGGGAAATGAAAATTCAGTCATTTGGCCATCATTCAATCCTCTGTTCTGCGTGTTTTTCGTTTTAGGCAGCATCAGGATTTTTGACAGCATCCAAACCTTCTGGACAGGACACCACTGAAAAGATTTAAAGGCACATTTTGATGATACTTTTTTGGCACTTTGGTAGTCATATTCAGCCTGTCACTTGTCTTAAAAAAAAAGTGCATGTCTTGACAGCTTGTAAAATGAAGTTTAACTGAGGGGGAGCTGCCTGTGAAAGCAGTGGTGGAGACTAAAGCTCTCCTCTCTCTCAGCAACTCTCTCTTACCTTTCAGGTTATTATTTTTCACATGTCCAACTGTTGTTCTCTCCCGACAGATGTATTTGTAATATAAGGTAACCAGTTAGATGTCTGCTGACAGCTGACAGAAGCCAAAAGGTGCTTTCTTCGGGTCCCCTGTTATTGAAGATATCCCGCGGATTGTCACAATGTCTCGACATGTATGACACATGTGAGACAAGACAACACAGAAATAACACATTTGACATCCTCCCTTGGGTGCCGGAAGCAGACGGAATAAGCATTTCCTATCGAAAACACTGACGCTTACAAGAAAATAATGACTTTCTCCATCTTGTGGGTGACAGTAATTGAATGTGGGCGAGGAGGTGGACCACCTGTGATGATGACGATTCCACCTATCCCTAGACACAAGTTGTATCATACAACTTGTCTTTTTTTTATTGCCTGACGATACTGCTCACAGTCAGAGGTTTTGGCTGTATTCAGTGCAGATCCATCCTGCTTTAGGGACTGGGGATTAGGCTCCTCCATCATCCTACATAATGAGGGAAAGGATTTAGGACGGATGAACATTATTGTTATGCTGCAGCTGCACTTGGAAAGACAGCAGAGGCAGCTATGGTTCTCTAAGAAAACCCCATTGCTATGTCTACAGAGCGCTCATTTCTCCCGCAAAGTTTTACAAAACGCGTTTACCGGTGGTTACCAAGATCCTAACAGTATTGTGTCGTGCAGGGATTTTTAAATAGTGGGAAATTGACTTGGCAGCGACAGAGACAATATATAATAATGCTTAAAAGATGTGTCCAACACATGTATGCACACACTTTACAGTAATGATGCAATATAATACAAATGTATATAGGTTACAAATAAGAAATTAATATATTAGTAAGTATTATTATAAAGGCATACACTATAAAAGGCGTCGTTTCTGTTCCTACGACTTCTTCTATAGTGTTACAATGAGCTGTGATATAATGACGATGGACAATGTGCTGGTCTTACTGACTTTTCAGACATACGATTATATGTTCACTGTAAGCAACAGACCAACCACGAGCAACAGTTGGTTGGTCAGCGCCACAGAGAGACACTGAGGCACATGATATACAGAAGGCATTGCTGGAGGAAGTGAGAGGGAGAATCTCATTTTTGACCAATGGGCTTGGAGACATTGAGGCTCCCATAGTAAAGAATGGGCTGCCAGGTTCAGATAGATCATCCACAGTTTAACAAACTCATGGCTGCCCAACTGTATTAATGCAAATGCAGCTTAGACTCAATAATCTTAAATTAAATCAAGCCTTTTCTTTAAACATTGACCTCATTACACAGGACATTGTGTGAAATAAGCTTCGTATAATGGGGTCCAAAAAGGCTGAGACCACATTGAAAATCTCAAATATTTTAACATTAATAACCTGGACATAATCAAACAGTTGAGGATTTTGAGATAGCATCATATCAGAGTGGAAAAGTCATATTTACTGATTAATAAAAGTTAGGCAATATACTGTAGCAGAAACAGAAGGCTGTATATACGAGGAGACAAACAGGAGTGAGACAATGATATCCGCAGTGTGTCATTCCCACAGGTAAAACACTGTGATGGAAATGTTCATGCCTGGGGGAGTTCTGCTGCTCTGGATTTCTGCATAATTTCAACTGAATAGTCCACCCATCTATGCTGCTGCTCTAACATGTACATGTTTTAACTTTTAATTTCAAAGCCAGACTATAGCTTACAGGCTTTGAGGATGATTACATCGTCTGCCGGTCAGTCTACCACACCCAAACTCAATATCTCAACAATTGCTGGACGGGTTGCCATGGAATTGTGTGCACACGTTTCCAGTGCCTAGAGAAAAAAAATGCAATAACTGGCCATATTGTGACTTCTCCTCTGGCGCCATCATATGGTTAAAATCGAAACTTGTCCAATACCCTACTTGGGATTATGACCACAAAACCTGATGAATTATTGACAGCCCAAACAGTAGCCTACTTCTTGTTTAGTGCTAATCAGCAGCTAGCATGTTAACATCATAAACTGTTAAACATCAGCATGTTAGTACTCTGTTTGTGTGTCATTTAGCAGACACTTTTATCCAAAGCGACTTACAACTGGAGCACACATGAATACACCGATAGCATCAGCTACCACACAGGGTGCTGGCTAACTATCAGAAGGAATTTAGGGTTCAGTGTCTTGTTCAGGGATACTTGGACATGTGGTGGGGAGATCAAACCACCAACCCTATAGTTGCGGTCCACCACCCTATCCACTTCGCCACAGCCCCCCTCAAAGCCTTATACGGTGTCTAAATAAAGCCCTTGCATAATCTTCCCACACAGTTCTGCCTCCATTCAAACCAATTAGCAATTTAATTAGAATCCTAGTCAATCTCTCATTCTCTCTTCTCTTGTCTCTCTTCTCTCCTTTTTGTAATGGAGACACGTAGCAAGGTTTACCCGATCAACACCTGTATTTCTGGTGTCAAATTAGGTCTAATCAGGCTGAAAGTCTCTTTGTCAATGCAGCATAAAAGGCAAGAGCTTCTATTCACCATGCTCTTCAATCAGTCCATAGAGTCAGACACAAGACAGAGCTAATGGATGTTACAGAGATGATCTGTTTATTGGACTCAGATTGGATGTTTTACATTGATTGTACATGATGCCTTATTGAAAATCTATGAAGATCTTGACCTATGGGGTTTATGTGGCTTGTCAGTGAGATAATATTTGATCCAAAGCGTTTAATCAAATGTGAAGGGAGGGTTAGGGAGTGACCTGCGAAAGCTTCATAAAATCCTGCTGACACGTACATCCTTTTTTCTAAAAATGAAGGGCAAGGAAACATTTTTTTTTTTACAAGTCTGGTGATATGAGGACAGAGGATCTGATATAGAATCAGCGAGAGGATCACGGCGATGCGATCAAAGTGCCTTATTAAGCTAAGGTGTTCATTAACTGTTAAGTAAGTGACATTCAGGGAATAACATTGTCTCTCTTGTTTAATGTAGTTTTACATTGTTGTTTTTCATGTCACGATAAAGGGGAGCTTAAGGTGCATGAGTGTGTGCTACCAAAATATAGAGAATTACCAATGTGAAAATGGGTAGATGGATGAGTGGATGAGTTCCTCCAAATTGGAAAAAAGTCTCTTTTATCTTAGAAATGATTGTGATTAACTTTATTTGTCAACTGAATTTGCTTGGGTACCAACACACTGGATTGAACATTATCCCTGTAGATTTGTGCGTAATGTTTAACATGAAGGGACAGGATTATGCAAAAAACCTACAACATTTTCACGTGTAACACTTTAGAGAAAGCGTCAACGTCATTCAACATTGGATGGCTCAGACGATAAAAATAAAGACAGCATAATAGCGTACTATAACCTTAAGACAATGGCTTTCTCTTAAGACAATGGTAGTCTAAAAAGTACCCCATTAAAACACAGCACTATCCATGTTTTCCTTGCAGTTCCCTTGCTGTGTGAAGCTGTAAGGACGATGCTCTGGAGAGTTTATACACAGTGTTTTGGTGACCTCTGCAGGTTACAACTTTATGGTCGGTTTTCGCAGACATGGATAAGCCTAGTTCTGGACTAAATTGTACTTCAATGGACAATCTCCATTCAAATCCCATTTAGTCAGGACTAGCTTAATCATGTCTGTGAAACTGGCCCTATACTTATATGTGGATTATTATGGCAGGACAGAAGTTCTCACTTAGCAAATTGTGTCAGGCATATCGTAATCCACTACTTTTCAGTCAGACTGTCCCAGGGCATCTGTGGCTACTATCGTAGTTCACCGGTACGACTTTGTGTGAATGAATGGAACCTGGAACCCTTTAAAGCGCTTTGAGTTCCTAGTAAATAAAGTGCTATACAAATCCAATCCATTATTACTTTTGAGGTTTTGAGTGGTAAATCATGGCATTTCCATTTCCATTTCAACGAGCCCATCAAGCCCATTCTTCACAACCTGACCATGGATCTTTCTTTCTTTCTTTCTTTCTTTCTTTCTTTCTTTCTTTCTTTCTTTCTTTCTTTCTTTCTTTCTTTCTTTTCTTTCTTTCTTTCTTTCTTTCTTTCTTTCTTTCTTTCTTCTTTCTTTCTTTCTTTCTTTCTTTCTTATCTGATGAAGTTTCTCAAAGCAGCACAGTCATATCCCTTTATGCTTATACTGAAGTGCAGTGCATGTGTGACACATATAGGGCCAGTTTCGCAGACATGGATTAAGCGTAGTTCTCGACTAAATTGTACTTTCAATGGGCAATCTCCATTCAAAATTCCATTTAGTTCAGGACTAGGCTTAATCCATGTCTGTGAAACTGGCCCATAGACTCATGTCAAAGTAATAGAGAGGATCACTTCCTTCAGATGGGCAAATCGACCCAACACACACACTCACAAACAAAATTAAAAAAAAATACAAATGTTGTATGTTGAACATTTTATTTGAGATAATCAACAGCACACAGTGTACCTTTATCTACTCTTAGATGGAGCTATACTTCACAAAAATTTAAATGTTGTTAATTTGACTGCGTAGAACATGGCTTTTACTGTAATGAAACAGAAAGCAATGGGCTGGTTTGGGCTTTCTGTCAGGGATCATAACCGGTATCTAGCTTTGTGCAATTTTTGTGTGTGAACAGTTTGTATTATTGTAAATTGACCGTATTTTTCTTGTGGAGAAGCCAGTGGTAAAAAATCGTAGGGATGTACAAGCTTTAGCACTGCCAATGGCACGGCTCTGGCTAGGGCAATTTCAGCCTGTCGGTAAGTCCATTATTTTGTTCCAATCCAAAATATCTCAACAGCATCTCTTCACCCTGCTGGCCTAATGGTTGAGCTGCACACCACATAAGTGCAACATCCATTGACCTTTGTTACATATCATACCCCTCTTTCTCTTTGTCCCCATGTTTCCTGTCTCTCACTGTCAAGTAAAGGCAAAAATTCAAATAACAATAAAGAAATCCCCGGACTTTTTTTTATAATTTTTTTTATGTTATCTCGACAACTGTTGGATTGTCTGCTGTTCAATTTGAATCACTAATTTAATGTAGCATTTTTGATTTCCTGATTCTTCATCTAGTACCATCAACTGCTCAATATTTCATTTTGTCCAATACTTCGGTTCACGAGTCAAACTAATGATTCCCATCAGCCTCAACTGTATGTTGTCTTTAATGCTAATGAGAACACATCGGTATGCTATGCATTACCATTGTCAGCATGCTGATGTGAGCATTTACTCAAGTATAGCCTCACAGAGCTGTTAGCATGGCGTGGACTCTTTTCTTGTTAATTATTAAACGTATACTCACTGAGTGATATAAAGGTAATTCAGGGAACACCTGTAATGTTTACACACTGCCACTTGGTGGCAGCATTGTGACTTGGTGGGACCTTGGGCACTTGCACAAATGCTTACAAGACTAATAGAATCAAGACCATAAGAAGGAATTTACATTATGTGTAGTATTGCACATGCACTCCCTAATTGAACCATTGGTGTGTGTTATTTAAGATCATGTTGAAAGGAGCTGAATAAAGGCTTTTCCAACATTTATTCATGTTTTGTAATGTTTGTCTGTGTGTTTGTCATTCTGTAAATGTACTCGTCTACCTGTCTGAGGGCTGAGTTGGTGTTCGTTGTACTATTTGACTGATTCCCGGAATGTGTCTCTATGACTGAATATCTTCGACATAGCCCTACTACACAAACTTGTTTTGGTCTGACTGTTTTTTTAGTATTTTCTAATGCCAAGGAAAACAAATGTCTTGATTCATTGTGTATTTTACCCTTTACCTTGGGAAATGAGCACAAAGAAATGCACGGCGAAAAAAGCACAGTCCCAATTTCTATCAGACAGTAATGCAAAACCTCCATGAAGAAAGTTCCCCAGACTGTTTTTAAATCCTGGAGGAGACCTCATTTAGTTATTTCCTGTTGACTTGTTTTTGAAGAGTGGTCTTTTTTCCCCCTCCAAGATTAAAATTCAATGAGGAAAAAAAACCCCAATGGAGTGTAATAAGAAAAACAACACAAAAAATAGCCCTGCACAGCTAGCCAGGAGATATATAGAAAAACCATCCATGTTTCATTATAAACGTTGAAGCTATACACTTTTGAATGCATGTCCTTTCCCCATGTTGCTGAGAATTATGCCACTGCCTGTAGTGGAGTTTCCATGCATGAATGCTCACTAAATCGACAATTCCCCCCATAGCCCAGCATTGTTCTCAAGCACATCATGCCAGGGCCTATGTTGATGACATCATCACCGCTGTCACTCTCACCGTGGACCGACCTCCTCAGGGTAACACAGGGCCGGTGTCACGGATGGCTGCACACCCATATCCGCTGGTCCGTGGCCCAAAACACAGAAGTATCCCTCCCCCACCCGTCACAAGTCCCCGAAGTCTTGCTTTGCAGCAACAGATTATACTTGATGACTTCATCTTAATCACATTCAGTTTAATTTTCTGTTATCTCCTTAGCGTTATGCTACACTGGCTGCGAAACATTCCACAAGTGGGTGCAACACACACACACACACACCACCACACACACACACACAACACACACCACACACACACACACACACACACACACACACACACACACACACACACACACACACACACACACACACACACACACACACACAACACACACACACACACACACACACACACACACACAAGGCCACGTTGAGCATATGCCTTTACATGCAAGGGACAAACTCAAGTCCACATGCGCACGTAAGTCTGCTTTTGTTCAGTTTGAAAAGAAAACCTACAGCTTCAATGCTGTGTGGTTAACACAACTTTTAAATGGGTCAAATTTCTCATCAAACTCATAATACATTGTGGACATGCCATATTGTGTATGAGCAATCACACTCACCTTAAAACCTATAAAGTGAACAGAAAACATGTTTACACATAATGTGCATTGCAACACATTTAGAAGACGCCTCTAAATGTTTATTCAAATTCATTTACTATTCAAAATATACACAATTTGTTATAAGTTTATGCTGGAATGTTTGACATTGCTCTTATGAAAGTGCATCCTTACTTGTAGAATTGTCTGATATGATATACAGCTCACATGTTCTTAATTTTGTATTCAATAATTTTTTTTCCAGAAAGCTGTTGTGGATGCAATTCATTTTGATCTATTTAAACTAAAGGAATAGTTCAACATTTAAACATGTCAAAATATAGAATGCAACGTGTTAAATAAAGAAATCCCAGCAGGCACACAAGAGTGTTTAGTGATGTTGCTAAGTTTACATTTTGACCTGCTGCCCTTGACCAACAGTGTTTAAGCTAAGCTAACCTGGATGAGCGACCTTTGCCCATTTTGACATCAAGAATACATGCACAGTTACAGGAATGGTTTCTATCACCTTTTCTTGAGCTGGAAAGTGAGGCAAAAAGCTAAAAATTAAAAATATTTAACTATTAATTTAAAGCTGATAAAACAAAAAGTATTGTCATGCTGATGTGATTACGTATCCTGTGTTATGTTATTGCACGTTATATTATTGTTCTTATCTGATTGATTCATCAATTGGCTTGTTTGATCAAAACCCATTTCTTATAATTTTGGTGCTGGTGCTTTAAAGTGTGAACGTGGACCATGAATATACAATGCAACTTAATACCTATTCTAAATATTGAGGATTTACCTGTATCTGTGTGTAAGTAAGCATGAATGCGCTTTATACTGTATGTGGCATTAGGGACAACAGTTTTATTTATTCTTCTACTAATGACACATTAAGTGGTGTAAGCTAAAACAACAGCATGGGGTTTCACAACTGCACCAACCACTGTGTTTAACTTATATAATGGTTGTATAGCACTGAATGTGCAGCAGCCTGTACTCTCTGTGTGTCTTCACTTGTGTCCCTTTTGACCTTGCTGCTCCTGTGACTGCAGACACACACCCGGAGAAAGAAACATGTTTTTTTTTTCTCAGACATGGCAGCGGGCCAAAATAAATAACCTGCCCTCAAGAGTGTCGGCAAGAACCGCAAGAAACATAAAACCAAAGACCCCCGGGCCCTGGCCTGCACTCACTCACAGCAGGGCTATCAGCACCGATGACTTGCTGAAATTTGAATTGTCCGAATGCATCATGTGGTTTGGAAACAAAATCAAATCGGGACGGATCATCCTTCCTCTCTCTCTTTCTCTCTCTCTCTCTCTCTTTCTCTTTCTCTCTCTCTCTCTCTCTCTCTCTCCTCTCTCTCTCTCTCTCTCTCTCTCTCTCTGACACCCGTCCAAAAGGAGAGTAGCATTTTTGATTAGGGTTTCATTTATTTATTTTTAAGGGGAGGCTCTGATTTCAAGGTCGGGTTACGCCAACTTGGGGGACAGGCAGATGACATTGTATGGAAAAAGGTAATTCAAGAGTCTTGCATGCCTTCGATCCTCTGCAGATAAGAGGGGGAGATAAGGGACAGGTGTCTTGTCGAATAGAGGACAGCCATCTAGAAATTCAATCGGCGACGCTCAGTCAAAAAATGGTGTCCGTGAAATAAAGGCGGTTGATATCGATACCGTGCCTTCAATTAAGGTGAGCAGCATTTCATCCTCAATAAAAGCCTGTCTTTAAAAAAAAAAATTCTCCAACACGTTTCATTTAACTTGACGTCAAATGCATGCAATAAGTGACACCCACTGCATTGCATTTTTTAAAGTTGTTTTTTAAAACGACCTATCTGCAGGATTTGTTGGAAGCGAATATGTGTTTTAAAGCCCTCGCTACATGACTGCACACGTTCCTCCTCCTGCATGCTGACACCAATCGTATCGCTTGTCTGCTGTGACCGCACCAGTCAGGTATTACTGCTGTAAATGTGATTAAAGAAATGCTACAAGCAGACAGTATAGTCAGGACAGCTCTTGTAACTCTTGCGCCTCAGTTGTTTGTCTATGTCTTTTACAGTGAGTGAGGGCAGTTAAAGCTATAGTGCGTAACCTTTCATATGAATTAATTTCGGTTACAGCCAAGACATCACCAAACGAGTTGACACAAAGTTGATTAAGCCTTATCAGCTCCAAGAAACTCTCTCTGTGTTTTTCTCATATGGCAGCATTTACAAAATGGTGTCACTGCCCGACACTTGTGCAGCAGCCCAAGAAGCGTTCCAAGAAAGGTTTTAGTTGTTGATTCTATACTGCAAAAAAAAAAGACCTGGACGTACAAGCAGGTATACATTCCATGTGCGATCACTGAAAGCTTACCTCATGTAGATGCATCGACAGTGTAATTACTCAGAATTCCTTGTGGCAACATAAATTACGCACTATGGCTTTAAAAAAAGCTAAGATTAGATAACACAAACGCTTATTGTCTGATTCACCAAACTTTGCTGAATTTTGCACTTTGTAAATGCATTGACACACACTGACAGCAGCCTTTCTCCAAGGGGAAAGCTATGCAGTCATGGAGGCTGTCACGGAGTTGCTGAAGGTGCATTTTCAAAAGCACTGGGAAGTCTGTGTGAGTGATGGGGGGGACGGCACGACGGTGAGCAAATATTGGAGAAAGAAACGGGTGATGAACATCTCTGACAGTTAGGGTAAGGACATATACTCAGGGAAAAAGAAAAAAAGAAAAAGAAAAATCAATAATATTCTACTCAGCAACCTATGAGGGAAAAATGGAGGGAGACCTTCTGCGGAGTCACTATCAAAGTGATTTGTCCACAGCGGTTTGAACGAGAAACGGGTAAAACATATTTCACCACTTCAAAAGAAGGTCAAAAGAAGAATGAAGAATTAGCTCAATGATTGAAATGACACTCGGAAATTTATGATAATGAAACAGTATCTATTAATCTATAATACAACCTTTTATTGGGACAATGAATAGTGTGGTGGAATTTTAACGTGCCGTCCTTTTTTTTTGACGTCCTTATTAATCGACATGGCCATTAATAATTGGACAGTAAATATTCATTACCACCAGCCCTCCATACCATGACATAAAGGCTATGTCTGGCCAATTAAAAATGCATAAGGAGTAATGGGGCTTTATGAATAACTTAGCACATGCCTCTCCAATGCCCAAGCATGGGAAAAAGCAACATAGACGTACAACACGATATGACGGTTTTCTATTCAACATATATCCATATAATAGTCATGACTTAGAAATTAATAATCTAAATCTGGTGGCTTTGACAAAGCACGGCCATTAATGACTCCTGGATGGTCTTTACAAGCAAAAGAACATGTTGCATGTTCATATTTAACATGTACAGTGGTGAATTGCATTTTCACTCCAAACAGAATTAAAAAATATATTTGCAATGTATTTTTTGTATAGAATATTTTACTGTTTTACCTCTGCATTCTGACCGGTAATCCAAATGTACTGTATTTGCCCAGTAGATGTCAGGTTTGTATAAGAAAAAAGGTGCCAGTGACACCTATACCGCACTGATATCTCCACAGCCGCTCTCATTCAGTTTGCACCCGGTGGAAACATTCACCACGGTGTCCTAAATGTGGATGCCGATTTCCACACCAACAATTAAAAAAAACTAAGGTGCCAATTTCAAGAGTTCATCACATTATTATATTATCCCACACATCCATTAAAACATCTCTTTTGCCAAGTCAATTCTTTGGAGTGGGGTCAGTTATTCCGTATAGATTCAGTGCTGTGCTCAATGAAGCTTCGTTATGGTTCTATGTTGCTGACATGAAGACACAAATCATGAGAGCTCCCATTGAAGGGGCCTCAACTGTGTCATCACTTCTATACCTCCTAATGGATGCTACTGTATGACCGCCTGGTAACACAACTGCAATCAGTAATCACTGTAAGTGAATGAATAAATGAATGGGTCTGGCAGCAGCATACATGGACTTAACTAACATCACTGGTCATCTGTGAGGGCTGAGCTGAAGTCTCTAGCCTGTGGATTCAGGTTGTTATTTGGATGGTTACAGTAACCAAAATGTGTGTGTTGCATTAATCCTACAAAGTCCTTTGACCAGCATGTTTTTTTGACAGGGATTTGTTTATTTCCAAAACACTCAGCTGTCATGTACACATGTCCCGTCACATTATTTTGAAAAGCACCGCTTTGGCCATCTTGACTTGAGAGCTCACCCTCATGACTGTGTTTGAAATAAAGAGATTGTTTTTTTTGTTTTTTTTATCTTATTTTTTTTTTACTCAGACCTGTCTGCTCTGCTGACAAAGTCCATTGTATATTTAAATGTTGTCCTCTTTCATACTGAGTCCCATACTTTCTTTTGGATGACCTATTTTTTTATCCACAACCTGGACCCAAGTTCTAGCAACCCCATTGGTTCCACCGTAAAGCACCCGACATTGTGTCCTGACGTTACCAGCAAGTAAACTACTCAAACTTCTGAAATCTATTGGCAGAACTTCTTAAACAGACACATTTGAAATCACGTTATCTTTAGTTTTGCTGTCTTGTTTTCTTTCCTTCCTCTACCTAAACAATAAGGGATTGATGAATATGACAGGATAATTTGACAGGGAAGTCAGTCTTCTAAAAACTGAAGGTGATTGCTATTCATACACGGTATATGAATAATGTCAAAAATCTTAAAAATACTGATTAAGTTGACGCCCTTCATAAGATGTGTTGACATTGAATCATGCCTCACAATATCTGTGTGCAATTCAGGCCTTTTTTGTTGTTGTTGAATCAAAGCCAAAATCAGCTTACTACAGTATGTGTAGCTAAAAGGTAGGTAGTATAGAGGTGAGCCATCTTGGCTTTCCTGTGAGCATCGTCACCTTTCAGGCAATATCTTGTCCTTGGTTTTGGCGTCTTTCTTCATCTCATTTGGGATATATTAGTTTGATGGAGGTTTGATTTTGATCCATCCACCTATAAGGGTGAATGTCAGTTCAGCAGCCCATAGGTGGAATACATATTGTGACATGGTGTCCACCCAGTGTGCAGAAGGTTTAGTGTGGACTAACTCAAGGTGGGTGCACTGTTTGAGTTCAGTTCATATGAGTCACTTAGCAGGCTTTTACCCAGTTCTGCCACAAAGACACTTGTTACTCATATTGTATAGCAGTTATTTAAAATGATCTTCTAAGGGTGGGACGAATGAATCCAAAACCCTTAAAAAAGTAATTGCAATCCAATGCAACGATACAAACTGCTTTCTCAAAATTGATATTGACATCACTCCGGAGGTATCTACTGGGAACAAGGCAGTGCAGGTTTGCTGCAATGTGAATGTTATATTTCAACCCTTTAAAAGGTGAAACAAATAACATTTAAATAAACAGCATCTCTTCATCAGAGTATAAGAGTGTTAATTGTGTGCTCACGCTTTTTTTTTGGTTTAATTTCATATGTGCCTGCTGAGACCCCTCTCCAAAACCATGGGGGTGCTCACCTTGTAACAGGTGCATCTACTTCTTAGCCAAACAGCTTTTCTTTTGCGGCTTTTGAAAATAAACATGGACTGATCCCAGAAACTTCTCACCAGTATCCGTCCATTCTTAGAGCGTTCTATTGAAACAATGTCCAATTGAACATAACTTGTCTATAATTGCTTTTTTCCCCCCTACCCTTCATTCTCTACTGGTTTTGAGATTTTTTTTTCCCATTGCTACCCGGGCTGAGCAGAGATGTTATAGCTGCTGCTGCACACTGCGGACAGTCATGGAGCCCCCGGAGCAAAAAGCAGTGGACGTATATATCACTTGACTGTGTGTCAGGGCGATTACTGGATAAAGATCACAATATGACACTTTTCCTTTTCTGTGCCGGCTCAGTGAACAGAAGGAAAAAGCTCCTTCAGCTCAGCATGGGCCCCTGTCCAGGATATTGATCACAGATTCTCAGACTTAAGACCTCTCTCTCTCTCCAGCCTGTTAGGAGGGAAAAAATCATTCTGCCCTTTTTTTTCAGAACATCACAAACATTCTAATTTTTTTTTGCCAAAGCACAGATTTTTACAAACGATAATCTATGAGTGTGGATTCACAAGGAACGGTTCTTCATTTATTCCAGTGTCTCTCTTCTTGTGTTTTTTTATTTTTATAAATAATTTATCACCAGTACAATTTTTAATTATGTCTCTTGTATCTCCATTTGATCAGGGCATGTTTTTTGGTAGAGCTTGTATGGATGCCCGCACAATATTCTGTAAACGTATAGAACATTTTCTTAAAGCCTTTTTCAGAACCAACATCTTGACTTCACTTCGTACTGTGACAGCCATTTTCCATATTGCCTGTTGATTCATGCATTTTGTGACAAAACATACAATGACTATCAGTCAAATAAAATACATGAACATTAACTCAATGGCATACATCCTAAAAGACACAATTTTACAGATAGATCACCACCTGTATTACTCAGGCTGTGTTGTAGTGTATTGTTTATTGTAAATTCTCCTTTGCTTCTTTGTAAGAACAACTTTATATTGCGTTTGGTAAAAATATAAACTTCTCTCTGTGTACTCTGAATTCCTAAGCATACATTTAAATGGTAGTTATACTAATGAGTGTACTTCCTCTGTGGGTTGCCTGCCTGAATGAATCACACAAACCCTTTTATGATTCTGTTTTAGTAATATGGGAAACACCTATTGCACAGCCTACAGAGGTGTTCTGTTTTTCTTGGTGGGGTTAAAGGGTGAGCTTGGCAGCCACTAACCTTAATCTTTCCTATTCTTTTTTTCTAGAATGGCCATGAGCTAATCAATAGTGCAAACAAAAGCATTATTTTTTTTATATATGCAGTTATTAGGTCATAAGCTACAGTGTGTCACACTTCATTCTAGCCACAGCTGAGGCCTCCAGTAGGGGCCTGGCTCTCCCCCCAGCCCTGTCCCCGCGGGCACATTATGGGAATCATAAATAATACGTGCTAATGAGATATGAATTGATTACGTGGGGGGAAAAGCTTGACGCTCTCAATCCATCACTCTAAATGATGTTTAACAATAGATTACCAGCCAATAATTCCCTCCAATATGAGATTAAATAAAATAGCAGGGCGGTTTTCAGCAGACTCCCGCCGCCTCCCTTCCCCTACCATTTTCCAACGGGTGGAAATAAATCTGCTCAATTACTGTACCATCAATCCGTTTTTCACCGCTAAGGACATTATTATTTCATTTAGAGCTTGTTCATGCATCATAGATTATTTCATTTTACCCAGTCAATACGGAGAAGTGCAGTATTTTATGTTGTCCACTGGGGCTTATATGGTGAAGTGGGGTTTTTAATGGAAAAAACCACGGCTCAGGAAGAGGGGGGGGGGCCTTGCTGTAAATGGGAGAAACGTGGTTATCACCTGGGCGCAGTTAGAAAAACTTAGATATATACATGCTAACATATTCAGTTTTCAGGGCGGGGGGGCACGATATATACATTTGCTCCGTGCTGTCCTCAGGCACCTGACAGACAATGAGAAAATGGTTCTCCTTCAAACCTGTGATCAATTGAAACCACATTAGCCGTGTGCCTATAAGATGATTTGGAACATCACCTCAATCCCACAGAACAATGAAAATTGGATAACACACATGCTCGCTGGGCTCTAACTTAGCTGCAAATCATGTTACGGTTTTCAGTGAAGGCAAAGTTGTGATTGGTTATTTCTCCTCTAACTGCATCAAGCTGTACCTCTGAGGGTTTAGTTGTGATGATCTGTGTTAATGTGTGTTCTTATCGCTTTTCTATGGCTCAAAGACACACATCCTCCCGGAAACAAACAAACAAAAACAGAGAGCCGGAGCATTCGGAATGAAATTCCAAATAAAGGGTTTTTTGTTTCATTGGTTGTTGTCTCAACATAGGCTCTAAAATGTAGATGTTCTTCTCAGAAGGGCGAGCGTTGACTTATTCCTGAGATGTGAAGGTAAAGTGCAGGGCAACCACATGCAGAATGCTGAAACAGAGAGATTTCACAGAGAGCCTTTAGTAAGACTGACATTAGCTACATCTTTATCCTAGAGGTGCAATGTTACGGATAGCGAACGGTTGACTGATCCAGTGACTTTTCTTCTCCTTGGTGACCTGTCTCTGTAACTGCTCCTGTCCCATCATGCAACAGACCATTGCACTGCTGTGTGACTCTGAAATTGGCTTTTTACGAACTTCTGCATTATAAAGGTATATGTCCTAATGAGTTAAAATCACAAAACTTTGGTTCTAATTGTAGATCTTAATCGGTGCGGATGGCCGGATGATGTCGATAGGGTCGGTCAGTCCACCACTTGGGTCAAGACTGAAATATCTTAACAACTACCACTTGGATTGTCATGGCCCTTTGTACAGACATTAGGTCCTCAGTGGAAGAAATCTACTGACATCGGAATCACCTGACTTTTTATTGTTACACCACACTGGGCGGACATTTTTGAGTATTCGTGAAATGTCTTCATAGCTGGATGGATGGATGGATGGATGGATTGTCCTGAAGGTCAGCAGCAGATCAATTATTATGGGCCGGTTTCACAGACAGGGCCTAGATTAAGCCAGGAGTAGGCCTTAATGTGGACTAGTTAAACTGGGAGGTTTAAGTCACTGTCATGGATATGGCTTAAGTTTGGCTTAGTTAGTCTGAGACTACGAAGTCCTGGAGTAAGGTAAGTAAGCCTGATTGTAAACACCTGCCCATGAGCACATGCTGCTGGTCCAACGGTGATCATAAAAACCCGGAGTGGAGCAGAAACACCATTGCTTGTGAGAAAAAACAATGGCAGAGGCTAAAAAAATCCCGTCAATAAACTTTAATGAATTTGAAAAAAATCTCTTAAAAAAAATAGTTTGAAACCATCCAGATATTGAATCTAAAAGCCATACTGCTGGGACTGAGCAAATAAATAGTTGGGTCGCAATTTGCAACAAATTCAATTAATGAAAATTTTACTAAGAGAATAATACACCAACTTCAGGTTATCTTCATTATTATCGGTATTTCACATCTTTCTCATTTATAATTTTGACATTATATTTAATGATATCTGCACTGATAGACTCTGTTGAAAAAGCCGAATTAGTTAGTAACAGAAAATGCTATATGATTCTGAAGGAAGTATGACATGAAAATTAAAATTCTACAGGCGGAATTGGACATTATTTAACCTTTATTTTACCAGGCAAAATTGCTTGAGGTCAAATGACCTCTTTTCCAAGCAAGGCCTGGCCAAAATGGCAGCAGCTAGGATGAATGAAATATAAGACAAACATAAGAATAAAACAGAGACAAATACATTCCAGTGGGTGAAGAAGAAGAACAATTTTGAGGCAATGATAAAATACTATTCAGTGAAACATTGACACACACCAAAATTTGCCATTAAAAAACATGTGAGTCGAGTTTTAAAATCATTCATAGTGATGAGTTCCTGCAATTTGAGTGTTTTTTGAATAGTGTTCCAGGCGGAGGGAGCAGAGTACATGAAAGCCCTCTTCCTAAACTCAGTACGGGTTCTGGGGACAGAGGCGTAAAGAAAGTCCAGAGAGCGTAAACTGTATGACATGAAGTTGGAAGAGAGAGCTATGATTCAAACAAGATACAGTACTGAGACAATTGTGATTACTAATCACAGTGAAGATATAAGTAGAAAATAAAAGGTGTTCATGTTGTGTTTTGTCATTTTGTTATTCATGTGTGTCAGTATTTTAAATCACAACAACCACATTTGAAAACAGAATTGTTTTAGACACTCATTTTATTATGCTGAATACATCTTCAATTTAAATGCATCCATCTAATAAACTCAAAGTTGTTATTTCCAGTGCATTTTCCATATTGAAAGTGGTCTCGAAATGTAAGTTTATCAAATAAATGTTCTGGATAAGACCTATCCACAAGTATTCTTCTGGCTGGCCTCTGCAGTGGGAGTTGGTCTTCATTTAGATATTCCAAATAGTCCATGCTCTCTCACAAACACCACTAAGCTGAAGTTAAACCTGCCCCTTTGGAGGATTAATTTAAGATGAAATTTAGACCTAGAGTAGCTCTAGTCGTCCGTCTTGCAATTGGCTTTGTTTAATCCAGAATAGCTTTAATCTAGGACTATTTTAAACTGAGTCTGTGCAAGTGGCTTTGAATTAATCCAGCTCAACAGGCATTTTAGTCTCGGACTAGGCTTAAGCCTTGTCTGTGAAACCGGCCCTATGACTTTTAGGGATATCCTACATATTTTTCTCCTATGAAGTGATCATCATTTGTCATTTTAAGTGAAATTAAATGGAGTGCCATGCAATTTAGTATGGACATTCATTTCTCCCTGAGGATGAATTGAAATATCTTTGGTGACCCCCCCTGACCTTTCACCTGGTGCCATCATCTATGAAGAAAATTAACATTACATAATAGCATATGTGTAACTTGAAAAATTTGTCTTTTTTAAGACTTTCTGCGTTGCCTAACACATGAAGTACAATTATTCCTATGAAAGGAATCGGGTCAGATTTTCCTGCTAAATTAAAAGGATGTGGAAATTCTGTGCATACCGAGCATGTTCACATGTAAACAGGAGAAGAAACTCAATTGGTTAGCCGGAATACTCATGTCAGTTATTGAGTCATACAAACACACTAAAATAAACTAAACAGTGCAACAAAACTTACCTCATCTGTCATCATAACCGGCCAATCACACGATCTTGTGTAACAGTGTTTTGGCCGTGCTAGAAAACATAGCACGATAACATTCTATACTGAGATTCACTATACCTGCTTAACCTCACTGTGTTAGGGCTGTCACTGTGAGCTTGTATTGTGATGATAATCTTAAATCTATAGTGCGTAACTTCTGTTGCCCTCATGTGGCATTCTGATTCCGCTTCTCTTCTATTGAGCTCCTGTGCCAGTGTATGGGGGGGTGACAAGAGTTTGTTATCTCTTGCCACACAGGGACACACAGAGAACGTTTTGTGGAGCTGATAGGCTAAAATAAAAACTTTGTGTTAACTTGTTTGGTGATGACTAGAATAAACCATCAGCCATTTATAAGAACAAGTTACGCACTATAGCTTTAAAATGTTTCATATTTCAAGACGCGTGAACTAGGTCATCGGGCCAGCCACAAAGCCACAAAAGGACAAGAATGTTGTGGGCCTTAGATGTGGCGCACACTTAAGTAGATACATGTCTGTCTTACACAACGCTTGACACTCAATCCATGATGATCTTTACTTTAAAAAAAAAGATCCCCCTTCCCCACAGGTAGCACACTACAGTTTTATCTCAAGCACCTAACTCTTGTCTGATTCTTCCACGTTTTTATCTGTCCTAAGTCCTACCCATCATGTGTGAGAGTCCCTTTATACCTTGGCTTTGTACTATAGGATCCCTCCTCATCCCTTTTCCCCCCTATCCTGTCTTCCCAATGGCCATTCATTCAATCCTCTCCTCTCCTCTCCTCTTCTCCCTCTCTGTCTCTTTGCTCCCTGCGTGGCCTCTTGTGGGTGAGGGACTTGAGTGGGCTTGTCTAGGGGGCTGAAGTCAGGGCTGGATTGGGAAGAAGTGGCTGTCACAGTGTCTGATTAATGACCCGTCGGTGGCGTGTCCAGCCATATTAGGGCTCCATGTATCTACCAGCGTCCACACAGGGGCGAGGGGGGCTTTGTTCGTGGGGAGGAAATGGTGTCAGCTGCCCCCCAACAGCCCCGTTTGCCTATAAAAAGAGAAGAAGAAAATAAAAGATTTACTGTCATCAAAGGGGCAGATTAAAGCGCACAATGGCGACATTGATTTTTTTTCCCAAACCAAAAAAAAATCACATTTTGGGAAAAGCCATTCCAGGAACCAGAGAGAGAGAGAGAGAGCGAGAGAGAGAGAGAGAGAGAGAGAGAGACAGAGAGAGAGAGAGAGAGACAGAGAGAGAGAGAGAGAGAGACAGAGAGAGAGAGATATGATCAGCTTATTTAGAGAAGGATAATATGGAATCGTCTCCCCGAATGAACTTTGAAAGAAGTAAATTGTAAATATTGATTTCTGAAATGAAGTGTCAATCTCCGCTCGGGCCGAGATTATTCCTATCATCTGGGGCTCGAAAACCCCCACGAGCCAAAACGATGGATTCAAAACTGCTGACAAAGTGGAGTGTATAGGATTTCTGTTAGGGAGCAGTCGGCAGCGCTTTACCGCTTGGCCAGGCCCTGAGCCCCCCGCCCGGTAATGGCTGTTCAATTTTATCAGATAACGCGGGAGATCTCATCAGAGGCGAAAAATGAAATGAACTGTGACTCCGAATCAGGATCCCTGCTCTTATCCCGGCAAAAATCATCCGCGCGGGGCCCAGGGCTTTCCATTATTTCAGGTCACTTCATTATGGCCCTGCACACAGGACCCAATTGCTACAAACAAAGCAGGCCCTTCCTGTCTCACCCAGGGGTCGAATGTGAGGGGCAGTTTGATAGGCTCTTGACGTGTCCAGGGTTATCCCATTACCACTTAAGAGGGTTGCTGAAAGGCAGCAAATCTCGCCCACTTGTTTGTTATCCTTTTCTTCAACCCCCTTTTGTATCATGAGAGCTTTTATGGCTCATTCTTATTTTCTTGTGGTGGTGGAAAAAAAGAATTCATCTTTTCCAGGTGTGATTCGGAATTGATTTTTTCTTAGCTCACATGGATGATGAAGATACGGTGAAATGAGTACACAGCATGTCATGCCTACAAGAACTTGCTTTGCTATTGCATGAATAGAAGTTTCCTTTTTCTATCCCTCACCCTTAACCCTATAGTTCCACCCCTGTCAAATCTAAACCAAAGCCCAAATAAGATTCTGAGTTCTGTACATGTAATTGAAGCTCTGTGGGACTATCACTTGCTATTTTAGAATGTTGTGTGGACATAGGTTTGCAAGTGTGAATTTTTCTCTCTCGCAATAATGAAGGAAATAAGGTGTTATCGCTGTGGAATGTGTAGCTTTGTGAGTAATTACAGTTTTTGTTCCAGCCCTCCATAGGCGCGGCATTGATCTCCAGGAGGAGGTAAGGTCGATACACATGGGGGGCTGGGGCACTTGATAGCTCCATTGGAGGAAAAATGACGTTGGTCCTGGCGGGGAGATTTGTAATGGCGCGATAAGACCATGCTAAAGGTGGGGGAAACAAAGACTGAGGGTTCTCTGTGTTCCTTTCACTTATTTGATAACATTTTCAAAGTGAGAAGTGACTGTTCTGTGAAACTGTCTGTTTTTTTTGGATAACTTAAAGGAATACTTCACCCATACCGAACCGGCGTTCTATCATTATAAAATCGCTATTATAATATAATGAATTAGGTTTTTCTTTCCTCAGTCTTCCCTTGGCCCAACTGTCCTGTTAATCCTAACCCTACATTTTTACTAGTGTGATGTCACACTAGTAAAATGTAGGGTTACTATAGACTGCCTTCTCTCAGAATAGGATGAACCGATTTCTAAACTGTTTGCACATTTATACTACATAGAATCTCAGAGTTCAATGCTCCTTCATATTCCCACCGGTGAAGTACGTCTTTGAGGCCAGTCAGTAAAAGAGAAGACACATCAAGGTCTAAAAAAATGTAAACAATCATCATTGTAAATGATGATTGTTTACATTAATTTACATTGTTTACATTAATTCAGCGATTTAGTGACATATTTACGGCCATTTTGTATTTATTTTCTGCTTTGTAATCCAACAATACGTTCCTTAAGACAGTTGTATTGTGTTCCCTGTCTTTCTGTTTTCAACGTTTCAAAACAGCTTATAGCATGCCTTCAACTGACTGACACTGATCTGATCTGAGCTTTAGACCACTGGATCTATACATTGACCCAATACAGGCTCAAGTTATAACCTTCCGGTCGTGGCTGCTCTTCTCTGTCACTGATATATAACATCTTTTTAACCAGTGTTACTCTCCAGTAGCCTTTTACTTGTGTTAAATCTGTCAATAAGAGTGTATTAAAAAATCTCACAAATGTGTTGAAACCATTTGTGAAGCTTCACTATTACCTTAAATCCTTTGCAAGTATATTGACATGTCAAACCTTTTACAGTTATTATTGTAGATTGGATGATACTACCTTATACCATTTTTTTTTGGGTTCCTCTTGCTTCCTTTTTTATTAACAACCACACATTTAAACACTCCAAACGCAGGTAAACAAGCACAATAAGTTGTGATTGTATAACAACAAAAAGCTATCACTTTTCGACTGTTACATTTTAGGGAACTATTAACGTCATTGAGTTGGGTCAGGTGTTGTTCTGACTGCCCCCCAGTGTGGGTTCTAAAACTAGACACGTAGTTGTTCTGTGCATGTGGTCCACAGTTGTCCCACCTAAAAGAACAATGTCCAATACGATTCCTCTGTTTGAGAGACACATGCCACGTGGGAGTCCCTGAAGAGGTCAGCTTTCACTTCCTAAAATTGCCTGCGTTTTAACTCCTCCAGGTCTGCTATCTCTTTGGAAGCTCCGGTGTGACCGCGCAGAGGACATTTACAACAGAAAAGAAAATGGCCTATTCCCCTCTCTTATCTCATCCTCTCAGAGTAACACAAAGTTGACATTAATAGAAAATAAGAAGGAGGGAGGGAAAAAAAAGTCTTGAAACAAAGTTGAAGCCTTTGGTTACGTTCCAGAGCACAGGGGCAATTTAAAAACAAGCCTGAAATGTGGAATTAGAGAGGATTTGATGCGTTTCAAATTGAACGGAGGGGAGAGAGAGAGAGAGAGAGAGAGAGAGAGAGAGAGGAGAGAGAGAGAGAGGGGACACCGTCAGTGGCATTTGCACCTTCAGGCATTTATTTAAGTAATGTCTTGTGGCACGTTTGAGGCACCAGGGAAGGCAAGGGCATAGAAATGAGGGATTTATGCAGACGCACTGCCGTTTTATCTCTCTCATTCAAGTCTGAGTGGCCGGTCCACAGAGTGAAAAAAGAAGAAAAAAAACAAGCAAGACATACAACAAGCAGATCCCGATCATATACTATAGAGTGTGTGTTTGAGCTATCTGGATATTCACTCTTAACATCTAAATCAAGGCCGTTCTCAACGGACCCTCATGCGCTCCTTATCGAAAACACAGGCGGCGCCAGATAACTTGATTTGCTTAAGGAATGGGGGAAGATATTAACAGCCCTCGACTATACGGCAGTGGCCCCCTTCTGTTGTTGGTATTAAACCCATCCAGCACTTCATTATACCTTCACTCTCGGGAGAGTCTTGTTGCGTACAGTCTCTCTCTCTCTTTATCTCCTCTTCTCTCCTGTGTTTTGCTCCCTCCTTTCTCTACCTCTCTCTGTCTCTCCTCTCTCTCATGATACGAGCATCCTAGCCCGAGCAGACAAGAGCATCATCAACATGCGCGGTGTGCCGGTGTCATGCAGATAGCCCCTGTGTTGGTAATGGAGGGAACAGCGATCGATATGGGGAGCAGTTGAGATGGCTGCAGCAGAGGAGCCCTCTGTTTGGCTGGCCCGCCTAATCCTGATGAGTAATGTTGCTGTCATAAATAGCAAGGGGATAATTTAATGCTGACACTTAACTCCGTGATGAATGGCCTGCCCCGCTCGACACTAAAGGCCCAGCCCAGCCCTACCAAGGCCCGTCACAAGTTTTTTTTTGCGATATTAATTTCATTCCAAAGTCAGGGATTCGGCAGAGGAGGAAAGGGTATTAAGGAAAAGTCTGAAATGATCAGCCAAACCAATCAAGGGCGAAGAAGGACTCGGCTGTTTGTTTTTTCTTAGTATCGTTTTTACAAAGAATGGTCTACTCAAGCTTGACACTTGACTATAATGGGCGGAATGTTTTTGAGGTGCTCTTAGTTTTGTGGGAGGTTAAAGCTAACCTGCGTAACTTTTTCATGTAATTTATGATGGTGACATTCTTGCCATCGGCAAATGAGTTGACACAAAGTTGATCTAGCTCCAAAGAAATCTCTCTTTATTTCTCAGTATGGCAGTACATACAAACTGGTGTCACCCCCCCCCCCCCCCGACAATGGTTGCAGGAGCTCAAGAAGTGCCCACTGTTTCAGTTGTTAATTCTACTGCTAAGAGAAAACCTGGACTTACAGCAGAAGGTATCAACTCTTGGACGATCACAAAGGCTAACCTCATGCAGATGTGCCGACACGACAGTGTTGTTGTTATTCCTCAGAATCCCTCATGGGGGGGGTGACAGAAGTTACGCACTATAGATTTAAACTTGGCGCATGCTTTTAAAGGTTACAGAAAAGGAAAATCGGTTATAAAGTATTCTTTAGTGGGTCAGTCCCAGATACTGTAGGCTTTAACTGATAAGCAATTGACAAACAGTCCTGGTAATTGATACCACTGATGAGGGCAGACGCTTGAGCTGTCCTTGATAACTTTTTCCCTTCTTTTTATCCTTAAGGCAGTGGGAAAATAGACCTGTAATGCAATGTTGCTGTTTTAATACACACATTAGAATACCCAGATTGAGGCACTATCTATTGTTTCTCCATTCACATGCACGGAACATCTTTAAAGTGAAGGGGAACATGGCTTTATGGCACAGGGGCCTTTAGCACTCTGATACAGTGGCATCTGTGCATTAGATCGTAACTAGGCAGTACGTTTATGTTTCAGCACCTAGTTGGGAGAATCAGCAAACCCCAGGCCACAGATATGGTCATTTAACAACCCACCTCCACTGTATCTAACACATCTACATGTTTGCTGTCCAGGCTGGAGGCAGAAGTCAGATTATCGATCTACCTACCTGTTTTTTTCTGGTTTTAGTTTTCGAAATAAAAATGTTATATTTCTCACACTGCCATTGCATAATCTCCTCTTTCTCAGCCTCTGTCTGAAACGGGGCTTTAAGTACTGTCCCTTTAAGCCCCGCCTTCCAAAAAGCCCAGTCTGCTCTGATTGGCCCTGACGCCTGTTTGAAACGAAACTGCCAATTGGATTTAAGGGGATCTCAGGGTGTGCTTATCACAGGTGGCGGTAATGCTAGGTACGGTAAGTAATGAGGAGGGGCGTGGCTTCTCCCCTTCTGACATCATAAGGGGAGAGAAATCTGACTGGGGTTTGAAAACAGGTTTTCAGAAAGATGGAGGTCGAGAAAAAGATAGAAGGAGTTTAGTTGTTTTTCTCATACTTTGGGAGTCTGTAGACCAATATTAATGTAAAAAAACATAGCATAACAGGCATTTTGCATAATAGGTGACTCTTAAACATGGACATTTCTTCTATTTTCCACTTGACTAAGAGCACTCTGTTGTGTTTATGCGTCAAAACAATATGCATATGTCCTATTATAATCATAACCACTGAGTGTATCACTATAATGCATTAAAATGGCAAAGGAAAGTTTTGGATAAACACAGACAGCACTATTTAAGAGACAGTTTGTGAAGTCTTATGACTTCTGGAGGGAGAATAGTAAAAAAATGAGTCAAGCAGCTGGAGACAATGAGCGCTGCAGAGTTTTTTCTTGTCTCATATAAATGCCTTTTTATGCTCTGGGAATGAATGTCTCCAGGGAAGGTAAATGCCATATACCGACAAAGTACACTATTTTGCTTGCCATAATAATGATGGAGTAACAGATACCCAACTCAGTTTATGCCTCAATGCCCTGTCATTACGCATAGATGAAGATTCTTTGGTCTGTTTGGTGCCGCGTCTTTACAGTCGATTGCTCTCCTAATTGTGGCAAAAAGAAATTGTGATAATGAAAACATTTCACTTTATTTAGATGGAAGGGTTTTATTGAAATGCTCCTGATATTAAGTGTTCTGTGATGTTCAAAACTGCAATTTTTCTTGATGACGCAAGCTTATTTCTCATAGCTGTTGCAATATTACATTTATTTTCATTTCTATTTTCTTCCTAAGCGGTATTTTGACCCTGCATGCTTTCTGTCAGTCATATTGCAGCATGCAGCGCTCCCCTCCATCTCTCCCAACACCCATCCATTTACAGTGGCTTCACGTTGAGATGCTTTTGATACTCAAACGGTTTGCGGGTCACACTGGGACCCTGTGTACAGAAACTTAAATTGATTTGATGCCTAACTCCCTTATCTATAAATGTTTAGGAACAGGAGTAGTTTTTTATGATTTATTACTCCAAAGCCATAAAGTCTCTTGTTGACACAAAAGCAAAGAACTCACTTACTTCTTATCCAGCGCGGTCTATCTATCTCTGAGGCCAGCTCGGCCCAAACGCAACTCAAAAAGGCATTTTGATTTTGTTGACAGAGCTTGTGGACGGAAATAATGGAAAAAGATAAAAACTCCAATTATGATTTTTTTTTTCCTCCCTTCCATTTCTTCAGTATGACAGATGCTATGATAAATGACACATTTGGAAGTCAGTTGTGGTTGAAGATGTGATGATTTCTTGAGCGGCAAATAGGCGAACTTGACCTTTTATTTCTTTTCTCTGAGAAGCTGTGTTTGGTCCCCTGATGCTGTGGCTGTTTTTTTTTGATGCAGGAAATGATATAAAGTGATGTTGCAAATGAGTACATCTTTAGATATTCTCTTTATCTAAATATTATCAATGTGACACTATCGCACATTCATCATTCAGGCTGGTCTTTGTATGGATCGACATTTTATCATTGCAAGTTGATGCAAAAAAAAAAAAACAGCTCTTCTGCTCTGCTTTGGATTTGTGTACATTGTTTCTGCTGAGACCTAAAGACCAATGTAGCTAAACCGAAATGGCCCCTACGCAGCTATTTGACCTTGGCTGGCTTATTTGCTCCAGTGAGACAGCCTAAATATTTACCTGTCATTGTTGATGATACTCCGGGCTTCAATGCCCTTAATGGTTTTGATGGAGAAGCGGGAGGCTTTGCTGCACACCAAGGGTTGATGGAATTGCAAAATTAAGAGCAGTGAATTGGGCAATATATTTTAGGACACTGCAAGGCTTAATTCTGTGTCTATATAATACAACTGCCTTAATCTGTAAAAGACTGGAGCAAGATAGAAGAGTAGCGGGGAATTGCAATGGAAAACAATGTGTCAACTGCCCGACTTTAACCTTGACAAGGTCTGTGTGTGCAGTGGGGAGCGCAGTGTGGGGAAAGTGCAGGTTTGCAGGTACCAAACACAAGGAGGTTACTATCCTGAATGAATTATAAATAGAATACTCAAACCAACATAACTGAGGAAGTGTCACCATACAAAAACATACGTGGTGGACAATTCTGTGAAACCCCCAGATTATGTTCAATTACAATCTCTATGATGTCCAATACCATCAAGTGTACTCGACATTCCCACTTTGGTATGGTCAAGGTTAAGGAAAGACCACAGTTATAGCAAATAAACTACGGTTAAGGTATGTATATGTTTAGGCAGATGGGTTAAACTGTGTTCAAGCTTCAGACTTTCATCTAGCTGTGGTCCCTATTGCTGCTGTTTCACATTGAAATATTTAAACTGGCGAGATGGGTTTAATGTGAATCACTCACAGAAAAAAACAAGAACAAATATCTTTCTGATGTTTTTCGGTTTCATTCAGTTGCAATGGTCTCCTCTTATGCAAAATGTACCTTTTCATGTTTTTTCAACATTAATGTTGCTGGTTTATCTAGAGACTCCCAAGATATGAGAAAAAAACAGCCCTATCTCCTTTTCTCCACCTCCACCTTTCTGAAAAACTATGTTCAAAACCACAGTCAGATTTCTCTCCAGAAATCTCCACGCCCCCTGATTACCAACCAAGCGTATCACTTCCTGTGATAAGCACCCCCCCCCCCCTAATATCCTTGCATCTAATTCAAACCAGCAGTTAGATCCAGGGCAAAACAGAGCAGACTGGGCTTGGAAGGCGGGGCTTAAAGAGACAGGCTCTAAAACTGAGCGTTTCAGACAGAGGCTAAAAAAGAGGAGATTCAGCAATGGCACTGTGATAAATATAAAGAGTGTTTTGGACCAAAACCATAAAAACATTTTCTACTAGAAAAACAAATACAAGTTTTTAACCTGAACATTTGCATAATATGTGACCTTTAAATATCACACGGATATAGAAATCCACAAGAGCTGCCAGCGACAGGCTGCGCACCTCTGACCCATCAGTGTGGTAACCATCTTTACTGTGCCATAAAGCAAAAACAACACACTTTTTGGTTTGGCTGTGCCGTAAACCCAGTACCCCAGTTTCTCTTTGGTGTATCTTTCACACAGCATTGTTGGCATTGGATGTACATTGTGAAGTAGGGATCGATCCAATATTGACGTGATTTCTTGGGATCTGCTTGCTCGGTTGTCAAAAGCCAGCAGGTGCCCAACAGCAGGTAGCCAACTTGGAAAGCAATGGTCCTCATGTCCTAACTATCCTCCTCCTCTTCCTCCACACTCTGCTGGCCACTCTCAAGTCTGCTGCTTTGAGTCTCATAGCCACGCACCAGAGGGATTGCTGATCCCCATTTCAGATACTGAACCTCAATCTCTTATCATTTACAGCTGTCCACCAGTAAACAACCAAAGGAAACAAAACAAAACAAAAAAAATTGATAGAAACAGATGAAAGAGAGGGGGGGGGGAGTTAAAGGGGACAAAGTCCTTTGCCCACCTCAGAGGTTCCGCTCCCCTCAGCACCATTGTTGACCTACCCTCGTGACGATAGCCATCAAAATCATAACTGTTTACACTGCTGTCACTTCCTTATCCTCCCGCCAGAAGTTTTCAATTTCAGGATTGATTTGTTTCAGGGGCGTTTATCTGTTTTTTCTCCCAACAAAGAAAGCAGGCTGAAAAGCTCCGGCTTTTTTCATTAAACTTTTTGATTGCTCCTCAAACTAAAGCTGCTTCCTTAGAAAAGAGCAGTGAGACAGAAAGGAGAGGCCCCACTAAACTGCCCCTTCCACAGCCATTACTACCACGGCGCGTTATGTAGAATCGGCCCACCGACCGCGGTCCTCATCCAGATGCACGGCATAACATGGACTATTCAGTGAACCATCTGGCTAATATAATAAGATAAAGTAATGCATTTTTAAGCCTGCCTAATTGGTTAAGTCATTTCATTATTATAAATATTAGGTATCTGTAATGGAGGGAACACTAATTCCTTTGACTAGACTAAAAGATTCCCGCCTTTCAAATAAGCATGCTAATCTAATTAGAAAGCTAGCGGAGCCGAACGACTACATTTTCTCATACTTAGCGTTTGGAGGGCCGGGGCTTTGTGGAGCAGATGTGCTGTGAAATTAATTTCCTCTGGTGTAACCGGAGACGCTCCTCTCCTCACCGTCTCTCTGTTATGAAATTTCCATTTCACAGATGATAACCTATTATCACTTTATTCAAGGGAAACATGTTAATGGCCGGGAGGAAGATTGAATTATTCATATTTGCTCATTTCTATTCTGCGGCGCGGCCCTGCTCTTTTCATGCACTAAGAGAGGGCTAATGTAAACATGACCAGAATCCTTGTAAATTGGCTTGTAGAGGAGGCTGTTAGCATAGTGCCTGGGGACTGATGCTAGACGGGGATAACAGCTGATATCTGTAAAGCGCAGGCTGCTGTGCATGTGCGTGCGGGTGTGTGTGTGTGTGTGTGTGTGTGTGTGTGTGTGTGTGTGTGTGTGTGTTGTGTGTGTGTGCCTAAGTGCATGTGTGAGGGTAAGAAAAAGAGACACATGCAAAGACTGGTGTGTGTGTGTGTTGTGTTTGCTTGTGTCTGTGACAGAGAGTGGGTGAATGAATGCGTGAGTGGTGGGTGTGCACGTGTGGAAGTGTGTGTCAACAGTGTAACAGGGACGCTACACCAGCTGGTAATGGCAGCTAATTGGGGGCGGCAAGCAGTTAGCCACACTGCGAAGTGCGTCACATTGGCACGGCGTGCGTAGGCCTATATGCCTATACCCAAGGAATCTGGACTCAGGTGATATGGATATCAACTCCCATCTCCCTATCTCACGTTACAGTTTCAATGTTTTTGCATCCTCAGTTTGCAGATGACAAATAACTTAAGAAACACAATATGGCCTAATAAGGGCAACAAAAACGCCCTTATTAGATCTGTTTTATTGAGGAAGAAACATTTCCTATACAGCGGCATCAGCGGAAGGTATCTTATTTATTTTTCCGTGGCTGGTGTTGGCTGTCTCAAAGTGCTTCAGCATGGCAGGACAGGAAGGGGCTCATTCACAAATAATGAGCCGTCCTGTCCCGGTGACGTAGCTGGCTGTTCATTCAGTAAACAGGCGCTGACCCCCATTGGACATGAGCGTTGTAGTGTGTGTAGGCCTATACGTATACAGTATGTGTTGTAAAGCACACAGATAACGTATATTTATCTCTTAATGCATTTCCCTTTCCTTAGAGTTCTAAAGTAAAAACATATGGCTATGTGCTCCTTAATGATTAGTTTCTCATCCCGTGCATGCATGTATGAGCTCAGATTTTATCGTTTTCTAAGGAGGAGCAGTGATGGTAATGATTTTATACACAGATGTTACTGTAAACAAAATAATTGTATAGGTTGATTTTATTCCCACACAAAATGAGTGTTGTTCCAAATCAAGAGAAATAATTTTTTTTTGTGCTGGCCTCCATGTCTGGTAAGAAAATAATCTTTACTAAGACAGTACTCAAATAATAACAAGGAGGACATTTCGATATAAATGCAGTTTTCCTCTTGTCATCACAATGTTTAGCTAAACTAAGCATATACTTTTTTGAAAGAAAGAAACTGAACTTCTGCAACTCATTGCTGTATGTCAAAAGTGGAATGATGCTGTCTGTCTGAAACGAACCTTTGGCATAACATTAAGTCTGCCTTTCAGACCAGACTATTTTATGAGATAAATTAAGAGTAGATAGAGACATGAGCGGCATTAAAAGGAGTCTTATTCTTACTTTTACTGCCAATAATGAGATTATATTTGAGCTAAAATGTGGCCATCCTCTTTGGCCATGATAGGAATCATTATAAATGTCTCCCATTCAAATCCATCTTTCCCTTGGGACCATTTTTTAGTATTTCTTTTTTTACATTACTCTGGTTTACATAATGCCTGTGGCCTTAGCAAACAAATCTACATAAGCTCTTTCTAAATTGTTCATGAGTTTTGCAATAAAATGCTATCAGTTTATGATGAGGACAGTTATTTATATTAAAATTAATAATTTATTCAATTATAGGTGCATATTTTGAAGTGCGGATATGATTCCTTGATATACTTTGGAAGTATTAGGTTTCACATAAAAGGATAATATGCATGAAAGCCAAAATAATATTCATATATTCCATGATCACTAGGTGGCAGTATAGTATACTATAATTGCTTATATGCATATTCCTCTGTAGGTCTCCTCCAACACTTGTCCATCCCACACACATAGGTCTTTAATGTGACATGACCCCGCATTTCAATGGTCTTTAGCTTTGGTGTCAAAATATGAGCATTATTTTCACAGTCGTCATTACACGATAAAATGTGTTACTAAAGGAATTGTTTTTCAGCCTTTTGATGTGGTGATGCATCTGTGTATCTTAAAACAATATTTTAGAATTTTGTTTTACTAAGTTGAATGTTTTATTGATGTGTCCTTTCAATGTTTATGTATGTCAATATATAGAACTTTTCTTGTCGTCCAGTAAAAAAATGATTATTTAGAACTTAATAATTAACAGTGATTCTTGAGAAGCGGGACAAAAACCCTCTTGAAAAAGTAACTGATGTTGTGATTAAAATACAAATATTTAAAATTGTAGATTTATTAGGGATTAATAATAGAATGTCTGTAACACAATTATCCCCTTAAATATAATTGTATGATTATTATGTCAAATATATGACACTTGTTATCTTCTCACAACATCCAAAAAGTGCGTCCACAGAGAAGGGTTCAATCATTCATATGCAATAAAAACTGATTAAAATGAACTTTAATGAATAAAAGAGCTTGTTTCATCAAAAGCAACCCTTAATAATATCTCAATGTATCTCTCAGAGATACATAGTTTTGACAGCAGCATACATTGTGATAGGATTATTGTTTATTTTTCATATGAAAATAAATGAAATTCCACACAATAGTTTAATCTGGTGCACTCTGACAGGAACATGTTGTGCTGAATGTCAAAATTCAGTTAAATTATAAAGACAAAAAGAACTAATAATAATAATAATGATCATAATAATGCATTGGATTCAATTGAATGAAATAAATGATGGAGTCAAACACTCCTGTGATAAAAATGACTCCTTGACCGCAATCTCTTTTTGAGGACCTCTCTATTATACCGCTGCTTAACACAATCCATAGCAATCCAAATCCTTATCAATATCAATTTACTCATATCAATAAAGATCAGGCTCCCTCTGGATCAGTTCTCACTGGCATCTGTCTGACATTGCAGGCCCCTCATCAGGCCCAGACAACTCTCCCCCCTCCTCATCGCACACACACACACACACACACACACACACACACACACACACACACACACACACACACACACACACACACACACACACACACACACACACACACACACACACCACACACACACACACACACACACACACACACACACACACACACACACACACACACACACACACACACACACACCACACCACACCACACACACACACACCAACCCACCAACACAGAGCAGCCCTTGACTTTGGCGTCAATAAGGCTGACCGTCTTTGTGAGAGTATCGACAGTTATCAAAAAATGCCCTTGATGTAATTTCATGCCTGTCGACACTCACGGCCCATATGCTAAGGATTATGGGATGTCTGCGTGCCGCATAAGTGTACGGCACTGCAGAGCACCAGGGCCCGGGCCCCGTGGTCACTTTATGGGAGCCTTTTTTAATGGCCCCCACTGCCAATGTTAAAGCCACAATGGCTAAGTACAACAGAGTGTCCACTGGGGCTAACCATCAAGCTCTGCTATGCTATATGGAGCAGCCAGGGAATCCCGCCCCCCTCCCGTGTGTGACACTAACTTATCACATTAAGCCGTCCGCAGTGTCACAGCATATGCCGAGCCTCTGTTTTAGGAAGCCTTTAATGTCATAAGGCTCTCATTTACATTTTCAGAGCATGGTCGCAAATGCACAGTGAAACAGAGGGCAGTGAGGGGATTTTTATGTCTGTTTTAGTTTCTTTCTTCTTTCAAAGTGTCATTGAGGATAAGAGCGGTGCAAACAGTTTGTTAAAGGCCTGTGAGCTCAAGCACCGCTACTGTAATTCAGGCGCCATGAATAGGTGGTGTGCATGGCCGTACAAAGAAAGTTAATGCTGCCTATCAGGGGAGGGAGGGGGGGAGTTGTATAACACAACAGCAGTACACAAACAAACCACATGGCACAGAGAGTGTTGTAAAAACAAATGTCAAATTAAACTAACATAAAAGAAGGAGGTAAGTATAGCCCTTCCTTTTTGTTCTGAGGTATGGTTTGATAAAGCCAGATAGGAAAACAAATAAAATAAAAACAAACTGCACAAAATGTATAACCGCCATTGGATTTGGGTGGCAATTAACCTAATTAATTAAATAATTGAATAATTAATTAAATAATACATTTATAACAACCTTATAATCCTTATGATGTATTTTATCCAAATTCAATGAAATCCATGTGCTATAATTAATTTGTATATTTTTTTAAGATACACTATAGGCTAAATTAAACTGCATCCTAGTGGCCAAGGAGTTAAGGTGAAGGCTACAACTGTGGTGTGCCTGTTTTCCTTTATTCCCTGTCATCGCTTTAATCTTGTTACCTATAGGCCTACAGTTAAAATGCCCATAGAACAGACAACACAGTGCTGTTTTTTCTTTGTTTTGAACTGATTAGTAACTTCAAAATAGTAACTAAAGTATGTGCACTTAATTTCACATTAATTCTAAACATTTGATCGTAATTAGCACAGAGAATGTTTCATTTTCTGTTGACTAGTAGCTGGGGCGGCGCCACTTTACCTCCTGGGCACTGCCCGACCACCCTTGAGCAAGGCACTGAAGCTTCTAACTAGTTTGAGCCCCTTCACTTTGACATACATCTCTCCCCTTGTGTGGCTGTTGGTGCTGTGTGCACTTGTGTGGGTATTTTGGGCCTTTCTATGCATATGAAAAATAAAACTAGAGTGTAAATATTTTATTTCCCAGAGTGGGATTAATAAAGTGCTTTAATATGCTGCACAGAAGGATCTGAACATATCCAGAAGGCTTCATCCCTTCCAAAGGACATGACGTCTTTACTGAGCCCTTG